>BQNB010096016.1:0-20880 GCA_026074375.1 Tanacetum coccineum
GGGAAAGGTTGTTACCACTGTTCATCATCTTCTACATTTTACCATAAGGTCAAATCAAAGGGCTTTTACCAATTGGGGGCCAAGAAGGACAATTCAGGTGTTAAAGTACAACATGGCAGGGGTAAAACATCACTTAAGCCTCTCATTGGTCAATTCCATCAAAGGAATGACACGTTGGATTAAAGAAAGCACAAGGGAATGTTGGGATTTGCACTTGAGGTACTCTCATAAGAAGCACAAAGGCCTTTGACACACGGATGCCACGCTGGCAATCCGTGTGAGCTATAATTCAATCCAACGGCCAAGATTAGACCTCCAATGATTGAAGGAATGAAGGGCAGGGATTGAGAGGATCGTGTAACAACCTTGAGAGCCTAGAAGCTTCAGACGATGACTATAAATAGCCTCTCATCCTCACACACAAGGCATCTTTTTTCTTTTCTAGTTTTTAGCTTTTAGATTTTTAAGTAATTTAGCTTAAGCTTTAAGTTTTAAGTAAATGTAATTTTCATTTAAATCTCTTGTAATTTCTTTTCAAGTAATGTAATCAAGTTTTGTTTAGTTAATGAAATTTAAGTTTTCTTCAATAAATTGTCAAAAAGCCCTCTATAAGCTCTAGTTATAGTAAACGGATCCATAAGTTTCTTATAAGCTCTCATAAGTCTCTAAGCTTGAGATTGAGCTAATTTATTCATTAAATCTATCTAAATCCTAAAATCAGTCTAATTACCTTAACTGTTGGAATTTAAGCTAAATGGAAGGAGAGCTTACAATGGAAGAGCTCTCATGGACTTTTACTGGCCAGAGCCACTGATAAGCTCATTTGAGCACTTTAGCTTCTGTTTAGCTGAAGCTCTTTGTAAGTTTTCATTTAGATCCTTTGTCTTTAAATTTCTAGCTTAATGTTTGCTTATTAGCTTATTAATTTTGCTTATCTGTTTTCTAGTTGCTTATTTGTGCCTTATATTGTCTTAGTGTACTTATTAATCATGTTTGTTAATCTGTTTTTAGTTATAGGATTGTAGATCTTAGATTTTCATTGCTTGTCTTAAAAATCATAAATACCAAAAAAATAGTTAGCTTAACTTTTAGATTCTTAAATCTAGCTTATTTAGTTGTTGTTTTGTGTTTGTTAAGCTTGTTATAAGTAGTTTATTATCTGGTAATCAAATTTTGTTAAGTGTATTTCAATTTCTAAGTCTAAATGCAATCTGTCAAAAGCTTTAAGGGGTGTTTGGATTAACATTGTTTGACCTCTAAAAGTCAAGATCACTTTGAGTTTCAATTTGGACAGCTGAGTTTTCATAAATAAATAAGTTTTAAAAAGGTTTGAATGATTAGTTTGAGTTTAAAATGATTTTGTGGCTTATTATCTTTGTGTCAGCACCAGGGGAGCTTTTGCTCTTTTAGATCTTTGAGATTTTTGATCCTAGTTTTCCTAGGTGTAGTATTTGCTTGTTTAAGTGTTCTAACACTCTCATTGAGTGAGTCTAGTGCAAGGGAAACCACCAAGGTTACCTGCATTTTGGTTTTAGCACTTTTTGTCAAGTGCATCAGCAGTAGTAACAAGAGTTACTACTGCTGTCTTCTTTAAGCTTCAATTTAGCCAAGTGTTTGTAGGATTTAGAGTCTAAAATTCTATAGGCTTATAGATTACAAGTATCTTAGTATAGATTAAGACTTATTTTTCATTTTCTAGCTTATTATCTTAGGTAAATTAGTTTTTAAAGTTTTTAAAAATCTAAAAAAAATCCAAAAACAGTAGTAATTAGGACTTAGCATTTAAACTTAGATTGTTGGCATATAAGAAAAGATTTTATGCATGATAGCTTATATGTATTTTGTCTAGTGAAACAGCTTTTTCATAAGCTCTTTAAGAGCTTAATTTTGAGTTTTAGCTTATAGTTCTTTTATTAAAGTTGCTTAAAAAGTTGTCCTTAACAACTTTTGTTCTTTAAGTTTTTCATAAAAACCAAAAAAAGGGAAGTGGAAGTCGGGTGTGAGCAAGACTCTAACCCCCGACCTCAACACCTCTACCTTTTATAATCACACACACTCCCACTTCTTACCGCTGTGCCCTTGGGTCTTTTTCATAAGACCCTTGCACTATTAATTTCTTATAGTCATTTTGGCCAATAAGCCTAATAAGCTGCCACAGCTTATTTCACAGCTTATTTAATAAGCTGTGATCTCGGGCTTATTTTTCCTAGGTTTTAAATAGTTTAAGGTATTTTATGTCATTTTTCTAGAATTTTTAAAGTTCATTTAGTATTTTTAATCTTTTATTTTCATTAAAAACTTTAAAAAATCATAAAAAATAGAAAAATAATCAAAAAAATATAAATCTTTTTTAGAAAATTTCCTTTTATCCTAAAGTTCCTAGGAAAATTAGTTTGACTCTCGTAAGTTCATTTTTGAGCATTTTAGTTTTTAGGGCTCGGTTTTCGATTCCCGTTATTCGTTTTTGTGTTTTCTTTCAAATTTTATCGTTAAGCTTTCAAATTTTGCAAATCCCTTTATTTTTACTCATAGATTTAGATTATTAATTCAATTTCTAGGTTAAGATGCTAATTAGGTTTTATTTTGACATTTTCGTTTTTCGTCCGCGTGTTTAGTTATTTTTCTTGCATTTAATTGTTTTTAGTCTTAGAAAATCAATCAAAAAGTTGAAAATCATTCATAACATTGTCCAAACTGAATCGAGGGTATCAATTCACATTTCTTTGGGATACGACCCGGTAATCACTTACCGGTTAAACGTATTATATTATATATTTTTGTGTTTAAATTGCATTTAATCTTTGTCCTCAAGGATTATTTGTATATTTCTATAAATACTTTGATATATTATATATACGTAAAATTGCTATACCATTTTTTGGCGCCGTTGCCGGGGAAGTGTGTTAATTCTGCTAAACCATTTTGGGTGTGAACATGAGCAACTAGATGTTCAATAACAATTCCAACAGACATGCAATAATCATTAAAAGCATGTGATGTGAATTCTCCTGCATTATCAAGTCTCACTCTTTTAACTATATAATCAGGAAAATGTGCCCTTAATTTAATAATTTGAGCAAGAAAAATTTTGAATATACAGGCCACATTGCGAGTTGATTTTTTGAGCCATGGGTCCATTGCTGACGCATCGATTAGATCCTGTAAGATTAATGGTCCACATAGTGGATGAATTGGGCCACATATATCACTTTGAATTCTTTCAAGAAACATAGTTGATTAATTTTCAACTTTAAGTGGCGAAGACCTTACAATCAGTTTTCCAAGAGAGCAAGATGTACATAAAGACACTTTATCTATTTTAGAGAACTTTTGATCTTTCAGTGGATGTCCATGTGTGTTTTGACTATTAGTTTCATATTGTTGATCTGGGTGATCCTTACTGTCATGTCATAAGGCTCTAATATACCAAGTCTACAATATATTTCTTTAACGTAATATTGCTTGAGCACATTAATATGTGTATAATGCAAACCATAATGGAGCATTGTTAGTTTTCTTATAACTTGTTTATCATTTATGATGTGCTAATATTCTCTGTTTTGTTTGTTCTTGATCTGAGTTACAGATGAATTAGGATATATGCATCTGAAAAATTATTAAGTTTCTTTTGGATTTTGGGGAAATATAGCATTCTCTAGCATAGAGTTGTGTTACATTTTGGTTACATCTTACATTAGCATTACCTACTTCCGTCTATCAGGTTTGTAATGGACTGAAATTATGTCAATGGTCCATTGTTGTTTTTATTCAAAAAAAATTTTTTTATTGGATTTGAGGATAGTGTATAGTTGCACCCCTATCCGTATGCACGATCTCCCATCCTTTTGCTGGTTTTTGCGGCTTCATTTAGACCCATTTTATATCTTCTATTATGAACATAAAGAAAAGAATAATGAGTTCACATAATAGATGTTATTTTATTTATTTTACATGAAAGGAAAATTAATTATACATAGTTAAACAAAGAAACGGAAAGGAAATACATAGTTATTTCACATAGTTATTATACATAGTTATTTTGTTCGCAACTTTTCTTCAAAGTTCAATTCTTTGAATAGTCTGAGCGCAACAAGAATCTGTTTTGTGTGTATCAAAATGATCATGTAGGTCCGTGGTTTAGATCTTTTTGCCTTTGTAAGAAGATAGGACAACTGGTTAAATCCAAATCAAATATATGAGAGGACACTAACTATGAAATCATAGTGTTTTGAGGTTTTATTATCCTCAAGAGTAAAGAAGAACAACAATACTAATTTGTTATAAAGCTCTATGCTTCTATATGATATTTCTCTAAAACGTTGTTGACATACATTGTGCCTTAGGGTGCCTCTTCCTCTTCATCACACATTGGATAAAAATAATTCTAAAAAAATCCCTAAGTGTGTGTCTACAAATACAGTGTTAAAGATAATACATATCTTTCCTAAGTTATCTCCTAAGATTTCTATAAGATAATGATATCTCTAGCATATCTATTGTCCTTTCTGTTTCATTAAACAGAAATTAACTATTAACTGAATTAAACTATGACCAGTACTAAATTTAGTATGCTAGGACATACAGTACTAACTGTACTACCAAACTTAATTAGTACTGCCAGTATTAACTCAATACTAACAGAACTAACTATTACTACCAGATTTAACTGTTATACTACCAGTATTAAGTCTGTTACAATCTATTTTCCCAACATTCCTCCCTAACTTGTTACTTACTTGTGAACTTTAAAGTTCCATTCAACAAATTATTGATTGTATACTTTAATACTTTAAGATTCCTGTGTATGTTGTAATAGAATTCTTCTAGTTGTTCTTGATGTGCATCACTTAAGTCTTCTTTGAGTTATCTTTCGCAGCAACTATCTTAAAGTTCTTTAGCATATCCATCATATCAGCATCATGACATTTTTGCTTCATCAAATAATAGAGTTTCAGTCTTTTCTCACATTCAAAGGTGTGTTAACTCTGTGAGTGGTGAATCATTGAAAATTTTTAAATGGATTTGATGTCTCTTTACCAGTTAGCATTCACTCTGGAGTAACAGTCTTTTGGACACCAGTAAGGTGTATGTCCATGGTTACTGAATAACCATTTCAACTCTCCAGTACTTGTTACAATTGGTGGTTGAATTACCATATGGTTTTGGCAAACCATTACAGCCATAAAGGGATTTGATATGCCTTTTACATGTAGACGTTTGCTCCAGGGCTTGTCAATACTTTGGCACCTACGAAAAGGTAAAATTTCATGGTGGATTGTTAACCAGTCAACTCTTGTATACATGAAAAATTGGTGAGTTGATATCCGCTACCATTCTTGGTAAAGTGTCAACCTATCTAATATGGATTTGCAATTTGTCTTTACCATTTAAAGCCATCAATCCTTATGGACTTGTTATGGTTTTTCCACAGCCGTTACACACAAGCCATAAAACTTGTGGGCTAGCAAACTCATTACTTAGACAGATTGGTGAGTTGAAGAACAATACATCTTATTTGCAAGTTATAAACCACTCCGATTTTAGAACCCGTGACCAAGTCTTCTTCTTCCCCCACAATTACTTCCTTCGAAGAAAGTGAGTTAATTTGGGAAGAATTCAAAGCTTATCTAGCAAGTGATTCATTTCCACCGGGAAATGATGATCCTGTCGACCTTTTACTCGAGGAGTTCGCCAATGAACTCGCTCTTATTACATTTCCATCGGGAAATGATGATCTTCCTTTTGATATAGAATCCGATCTTATAGAAATAAAATATTTGCTAAACAATGATCCTACTAAGGAAATGGATTTTATTCTCGAGGATTCGGTTGATAAGGGTAATCTTGCAGACGATCTTGTTGATGATGATCCTGTTGAACTTGAGTCCGATAATGATGATGTTTATGATGATGCATTTGACTCCAAGGAAGATAAAATCAAAGAGTCTAAACTTTTGATTAATGAACTTGATCCCCCTAGATCAAGTGATTTCTTTCCTTCCCCCAAGTGTGACTCGGTTTTCTATGAGGATTTTTCCGAGGTTGATGCTTTGCCTTCAACCGATAACGAGAACAAAGTATTTAATCCGGGTATACTCATTCATGAGAACCTTTTTGAAATCACTATTCGAGTCACCAACTGTGCAAAGAATGTAAATAAGACCACTAATGCTTCTTTAATTCTTGAGGATTTTAATCCTCCTTTTTATGAACTTCCTTTCCACAAAGAAGTTCCTGGGTCCGAAACTCTACTCTCATTTTCATCCGAAAATGAGGAAAAAGTTTTCAACCCCAGGATTCTCACTTCTAAAAGAGTTCATACTTCTCTTCTCCTGGAATTATCTCATCGGGGCCCTAAAGCTTTCAAAGTTATTAAATATTTTGAAAGCCCGATGGAGATTTTTCCTTGCTCTTATGGAGAGGACATCCATGTTTTGGATGTTTCGTGTCTCCATTTCTATCCCCCTTGACCAGTTCAAGTATGGGGGATCAGGTCAAGCTAAGTGACCTTAAACAAGCGCTTTGTGGGTGGCAACCCATGCTTATCCGAATATGATTATAATAGTAGTAATGAATAAGTGTGTTGTGTGAGAGGCTCGCCTCTTCCATTTTCTCTGTTTTGTGTTTTGTGATTGTATGTCCAGGATTGTCCTGGATTTTTTAAGTCTCTCGTGCTCGCAGTTTTTGTCCTTTGTTCACTCGAGCTTCACATCCTCAGCTTCATTTTGGGAATCCAATATCCAAATCTTATCGACTAACGTTTATCTTTAAGCATAATTCATAAACGGCTTAGGATTTACGTAGAGACCCTTCTTAAAATATTGAGGACAATGTTTGGTTCTAGTATGGGGAGATTTATCCATTTGATTTTGCCTGCAGCCGTTGTTTTCACGTAATCCCGTTTTTACCACCAAAATACCAAAAAAATTAAAAAAATTAAAAAATTTCAAAAAGAAAATAAGTGTTTTGTCACAATTTTGACTTTCCTGCTAGGTAGGCTTCAGGTGGAAGCATTATATTGATGATGATTTTTATTGATAATTAAGGATAATGTTTTTATATTTTTGATTTTTGATTTTTTTTTTGTTTTTATATTATACTAATATTAATAAAAGAAAATGAAAAATATTTTTGTGTTTTATATTTTAAAAAAAAAGAAAATATTCACAAACGAGAAAATTAACTTCACGAGGGAAGGTTCTTCAAAACTAATCGTCAAACAAACACGAAAATCGAATCACAGCCTCCCCGGCAGCGGTGCCAAAAATTGATGGTGTTAAAATTTTCTTTTAAACTAAATATATATAATATATAATAAAATATATATTAGTAAAAAACAAAAAAAACTACAATCAATGATGCCAGGAGCAGTATAAACTATTCCCGGGTCGTTAATTCCCCAATGAGGCTGTGCTGGAAAATCGATACAGTCGAAGATTTGAGTTTGAAGGAGAGAATTGATTTGAGAGAGTGGAAAAGTCAAATTAGACAATAACAAACAAAAACGTTTAAGAAAATCCTAAAAATTACGAAATTAAGCTGAAAAACGGGAGTACGAATCCCGAACAAAGGGGGAAAACCTAAAATCTTTAAAATTAGCCCTACGAAGAAATTTTCACTTCTAAACTACTCTAGGGAACAAATAACGAAGAATGAAAAAGACTAGACCGAAAACGGAGTTCGTTTGACCCAAAAACGAGTCAACACAAAAAACCGCACCCGGACCGCTCTTTAAAAAATGAAAAGTTGTAAAAATGACCTTACGAAAAATTTTATATTTTTCCTACAAACTATATGACAAAATAAAATTTTCTAAAAAAGAAAAATATTTTTTTGATAATTTTTGTATTTTTTATGAATTTTTAAAACTTTTAACTAAATTAAATTGTAAAAAATACTAAACTACTTCGAAAAATTCTGAAATTTTTACTAAAAATACTAGACACTTTAACTATCCTAAGAAAAATAAGAAACAAAAAGTTGCTTAATAAATAAGCCCGAAATAAGCTATGGACAGCTTATAGGCTTATAAGCTAAAAGTGTACATAAATACCAAAGCCCTTGGGACTATAACGAAAAAGTCCCAAGGGCGCAGCGGTATGTATGCTAAGAGAAAGGTGTACGAGGGTAGAGACCCGGGTTCGAGTCTTGCTCACCCGGGTCACCCCTTGTCTCCTTTCTTTTTTTTGGAAAAACTTTGTAAAGCAAAGTTGTTAAGCTCGTGGGGCTTAACAACTTTCTCAACTACAAGTTTTTCTGAAAAGCTCTAAATAAGCTGAAAAATAAGCTTAACTGAATTTCATTAAAATGAAGTGAATTACAAGTGCATACAAAAAAACTTTTAACTTAACAATACTAAAAACTATTTTTTTAAAACTACTCTTGAACTAAAAAACTACTTATCCGCCACAATGGCTTTACATTCATTTATATAGGAAAAACGACTAGGCTTTTTTTTCTTCTTGTCTTCATCCAGTTGTGTTTCTTTGTAGACACAACAAGAGAGGTGTGCTTGTTGTGAGAGTGCAAAGTACAATGAAATCTCAGCCCTCCATATATCTTGAAATGCGTTTCGGGATGCAACCTAAACATGCGAAATAAACATGGGGAGTTGTGGGATTATTGCCAACAGTGGCAATCTTACAGCTGGGAAACATAGTGGAGGGGGAGGGAAAGGTTTGTCCATGGGGTGGTTTGGGTTGCAGGGTAAAAGAGAGGGAGTTAACCCGTGAGTTGGTTGGGATTTGAAAAGGGCGGGAAAAAGGTTTATAAAGGGGTAAGGGGTGACAGGGTGAAAGTTTGGGGTTTTAACAACTTTGGTCCTCCAAAGTGTGTGTATAGTTTGCACCACACGTCCTTGTTATGAAAATGTTTAGGGACTTGGCAAAACAACCCCCCAAGGGGTTATGAATACCAATCGCACCCTCGGCCTTTGTTAAGTTATGACTTTATGGCTTTGGCAGTTTTGGCCCTTGGGGTATAACTTTGAGGAATTAGCATAATGGACCTTACTAAATTCTTTTTACTTCTTTTTCTTCTTTGAATAAGATTAAGGACTTAACAAGTTTAGTCCCTAAACTTATTTTTCTTGACTTTTTGGCTTCGGGGTTGACTTGGGTTGATTTTTCCACACTTGGGCTTGGATTTTGACTTTGTCTTTTCCTGCTTTTCCATTCCGAGTCCGGTTTTTTGGTCGTTTATGGCTTTGTTTTTCTTCGTCCTTTCCTTAGTTAGCGAGCGGCTCCGTTCCTTGCATCAAATAAAATTAATCCCAACAAGCTGTATTTTTGGCATTTAAATCCGAATTTTGGTTATGTTAACTCGTTTTTAAAGGTAAAAGGTATGTGTAATTAAAACACATACCAAAATTTCCCCCATACTAAGGTATTGCCGTTCCTCTACGCAATGTCTATGAAGTGTAAACACTTACGAAAACTAAGAATCCTCAATCCCCCTCAGACTAAAACTTTGAAAAGTAGCTAAGTGTTCGTCCAGGGAACTAAAAATCAAATAAGCTCGACAAGTTCCTTTTCACACAACAATTTTAATTTATCCACTAACTATCCCTAATATTTTTGGATTTTCCTTTTTCATTTCTCTACTTTCCTGTTTGACTCCAATTATTAAATCAACATTGGATTCATAGAAAGAAAACGCACAGCCCAAAGAGTAACTACTGGTATGTCCTGATGGAATAAAAATTCATCGTCCCCCGATTTTCACTAGCTCCAAAACAAGCAATTAAACAAGATCATGTCAATTAAGTCTAAATTCTAAGCACTCCCATATACCCAATGCATTTTTAAACTTTACTAACTCCCAACATTGAATAATAGAGTTTGAATTGGTGTACTCCCATTGTTAAGACTCACCATTATTCAATTTATTTCTATAGTCGTAATTCAAATGAATCAGACTCAAAGCAACAACTTATTAGGACCTTGTAACTTGATTTTAAAGAACGAGATTTTAACTGTAGAACTTTTTGCAACATCTTCATCATTATACTCATAAGTTCTTAAAGCTAGGAATGTGTTGCTTAGTTTGAACACCTACCTAGGCCTCGCTCCCTAGTAGGATATCACAACCAACGACCGATGTTCTTAGTTTGAAAACCCACCCCCCGTCTTACTAGGTAGTGGTAATCACAACAACTCCAGCTTCCTATTATGGCTAAGGATAAGTTGGCTTTATTTTGAACCTCACCTAGACCCTTCGCTTTCCTGGTGAGATATCACAACACTACAAAATTCCCTAAAGTAAAGATGTCGTAGTTTGAACCCCCACCTCGGGTTAGCGAGTGGGATCACCGACACATACTTTTACTTGTCCATAAAATCAAATGTGTATGCTGCATTTGGCATAACTTCAATATTCATGCATTTATTGCATTCATATTCCCTTTATTCATGTTCTTTGGATTTTACTTCCGAATTAATTAAGAACAAAAAATCTCGCTTTAAAGAATCAGTTACAAAATTTGAAGCTTTTCTAAAAACATTGATTGACTTATGTTGAATTTGAATTTAGGCATGTATGATTAGGTGGATTAGAAGCCTAATGGGAGAAAAAAAAACACAAGTTATCTCAATAATTATTAGAATAATCATGCGACGGATAGTATTTTAGACACATAAAACTTATATTTACAACTCTATCACTTCTTGTTTCTTTCAACCTTATTAATCTAAGAAATCGAAATTCGTGGAAAGCTAAGCCGCAAAGCGGAAGTTATGAACTAGCTGGGCTCAACAGCGCCCGAATCGAGTCAAAAATTATTCTCATTCTACCCATTAGGATAAGTTCCAAAAACTGTGATAAAACACTTATTGTTTTTTTATAAAATTTTAAAATTTTCAATTTTTTTGTTTTGGTATTTTTTGCAAAAATTTGGGGTAAAAAACGGAATTGCGTGATACACAACGACTGCAGCAAAAATCAAATCGAAGATGCCCCCCCATGAACTAGAACAAAACATCGTCCATCGGTTAGTTTAAAGGGGTTCACCTACGGCGAAACAAGGGCCGTTTAATAAAAGTGTGGCCAAAAGTAAAACGTTGTCGATTAGATTTGTGATACTGATTCCCAAAATGAAGCTGAGGATTGAAACTCTATGTGGATACTGTGAGCACGAGAGTCCTCACCATCCGTAAATTCCTGACATCAAGCACATAAAGCAACACAAAACAATGGACAAACAACGAAAAATGGACAAAATGATGGGAAAATTAAGCCTCCTCACACAAAAAACACTTATTTAATTACGACTACTGATAAGCATAGGGGAGCCTCCCACGAATGGCGCTTGTTTACAGATAGTCCTCAAGACGCTTGAACCCCTCCCCACAAATTATTAGACCATGGGAAACTGTCATGGAGATCCGGGACAACCTCTGGGTGGGGTTTGGTGATGTTCCGGGGCGCGGGTAAATTATTGTGTTTTCAAACGATGAACCATTCACTTTGTAAATTTGGCCCGAGTTTTTGCGAGATAACTTCTACAGGCCAATATGGAAAACTTGGGTTACATAATGGTCCCACTCTCCATCCGGGTCCTTAAAGCTTGCCGGAGATAATCTTAATCAATTTTAAAAAGGAGGACTCGATCACCGATTTTTGAAACGCGATTTTTTTTTTGATTTTTAGAGTCTTGGTAGATCTCTTTGTTTTCTCTCTTTTATAGATCAAATAAAGTTTTCAAGGCATGAACATCAAAGTTTTCATAAGTTTCCATTGCGTTGAATTTTCTGTGAATCACCTTCTGATTTGAGTTACAAAGTGGGTATGCTTCAAGGCCTATGATAACTTTGTTCTCAGCTCTGATCGGAATATGACATGGCCTATTTCCCCTTACACTAACTTATATTAGTACATACACCCGATGGGTGTTTTGAAGCTTGTGCGGAAAGCCCAAACATCGTCATCTAATTTATAACTCCACCAAAGCAAGATTTTCCCGCCCACGGTCCTTGGCCAGAATTCCCTTTTCAAACCACGATTGGATACCATCAACTTGTCCACTTTTTGTGGATGATACTCGTTGAGAGAACGATGATTAACTCCATATTTAACAGGACCTTCGTAAAATTGGTTCGATTGCAAAATGGGTACCCCGCGATTCACTTATGATTCACGATGGGCACCAAATCTGAGAATGGGAAGATTTAATAAATTTTACAAACGACTACGGCATCGTTGTGGGAGGCGCTTTTGCTTCAACCAATATTGACAAGTAGTCGAACTGCCACGAGTGATATATTTGTTCCCTCGTTTGAAGACGTGTACGGCCCCATAAAAGTCAAGCCCCACATGTCAAAGATTCGCAAACTTGGATAGAGTTTTGTGGCATCTCATCACTTGTGAAATATTGGCCTTGACGTTGACAAATGTCACATCGGGTGCAAAGTCGTGGGATCCTTAGTAGAACACATGGCCAATAAAATCCTGAATCGACGACTTTATCTATGCTGTGTAATAGGCACCACGATAGTGTCCCCCGGGTTGTTTTATAGGTCACTGTGGCAAAGCTTTAAGAATGACCAAAAGCTATTGCCCCGAAACACAAACGCCTAATACTTGGTCTTCACAGATCTTGAATAGAAAAGGGGGGGTCATCCCAAAAGTAGTGTTTGACGTCTTTGAAAAAACATTCAAATTCTATTGGGGACATACATCCCTTTGTATCACTAAAATTTCCCGCATGGTAATTTGCCAAAATCGTCAAACAACATGGGGCATTCTATCAACTCCCACGAAAGTAACCATCCCAAGATGTCCTCGAGAGGAAATTTTTCCGTGAATTTCCATTTTTCTCGGCGAGCTCACTTTGATGGGGATTTTCAAGTTCTAGAAAGGTGGTCTGAGGCCGAGATTTTCCTAACTTTCCTTTTTATCACGGATAACACATCAAAATCTTGAGTAGCAATAATTCCACCGCGCAATCTTCAGCTTAGCAATCCTGCTTACGCAATCAAGTTCTGAGAGCGAGTGGGGGGAGCGGGCGCCATTCACTATTACTTTTGGGACAAACAATATAGTGACCAATTTCTCGAAAGCATACACAACGGCAAGTAATTCTTTTTCCAGTTGTAGTGGGTAATGTGCTTGAGACCATTCGGTCATATCGTGCTTGCATAAGTATCGCTGGAAGTGCTTGGATCTTTACGTTGCCCGAAGGACTCCCCTACAGAGCAAAATCACTTGCAACACACATTATATCAAAGGCAAGTCCCAAATACGGGGAAGCAACTGAGAATTGGTGCTTGGGTAACTTTGCCAACTAAGTGTATTTCAAATGCTTCACTGGTCTCTTCCCGTTGAAAGAGATACGGAGTTTTCCTTTTCAAGTAGGTGGGTCATAGGCAGGGCGATTTTGGAAAAATCCTGAATAAAATCGCGGTAGATATCTGACAATGACCGAGAAAACTGCGAATAAAACACTTCAGGTAGTGGGATGACAATTTTCAATGACATCAACTTTTGCCATTGTCAACCTCAATCCCCCGGTGATTTAGAAATCTTTATGGCCAAGGACTAGCCTTCCTTACCATAAAGTGGCACTTTTCCCAATTTGAGCACAAGATAGGTGTCTTCCACACCTTTGAGCATTTTGTCTAGGTGGAAAGGCAAAAGTAAAAGATCCCAAAAACTGAGAAATCATCCATGAAGAACACACCATGGTTTCTCCAATCATATCGTTGAAAGATTCAACCATACACCTTTGGAACGTGCCCGGTGCATTGCATAACCCAAAGGCATGCGACTATAATCCAAATGTCCCGTAAGCAGGTGAAGTCGTCCTGTCTCTTGATCAAGTGGGTCAATCGGCGATCTGAAAGTAGCCTGAGAATCCATCCAAAAAAGCAATATATTCATTTCCGTGCTAATCTCTCAAGCATCTGATCCATGGAATGGTAAAAGGGAAATGGTCTATTACGATTTGCATCATTGAGTTTTTTCAGGTAATCGATGCAAACTCTCCATCGCCCGTACCCAAACCTAAGTGGTAATTAACTCATTGTCTTCATTTTACATCACACGGTTTATAGAGCCCCCCACTCTTAGGGACACAATGAACCGGCTCACCCAGGGACTGTCATAGAATAGGGAAATTAACCCTTGCATCAAAGAATTTTATGAATAACTCTTGCTTAATAACCTCAAGGATTATTTTGGGGTTAACCCATCTCTGATTTGAACTACGGTTTGGCATTTCCTCCATCACAATCTTATGGTTGCACAACTTGGATCTATTCCCTTAAAAACAGAAATCATCCAAGCTATGGCACGATTGTGGTGACTTAAGTACCTGATCAGGGCGATTTTATCCTCATCTTTCAAGTTTTAGAGCGATTATTATGACGTAATTTGTGTCATCACCCTCACCTAAAACCCAGCATACCTCAAGATTGGAGGTAAAGTCATTGAGTTCAAGTCGGGAGGAGTTCTTCACATGAAGATTTAACCTTTTCAGGAACATTAATTTCACAAACTGTGACGGGAAGGAGATTTGGGTCACTATTGATTACAATAACAGACTCCTCGAAGGAAACAGTATCACCCTCAGAATCTTAGGATACCATCAATACCCGTGGTATTGAATTTCAATCATTTGTCAAGAAATTCTTCGATCTATTCCAATATAAAAATCACTTCCTCCAAGGACACAAAAGGATGGGAGACGAGAATCGAATCGTTAAGAAACCGAAGAAGAGTTGATTGCCACTATTCAAAACTTTCAAGTACTTCTATGAACATAATTCTTCCAAGCAATGTCATAACATCGTGATTCTCGGTTAAACCTTCAAATGAATTGTATGAAGTAGTTTTAGTATCACCACTTTGAAGCGTCACGGATTGGTTCATGCATGTCTAAGTGGTCCATAACTTGTTCACCGTGAACATCTATAAAGGCATCACGTGCCGTCCTCAAGTAAGGTCTTCTCCTAAGATTAAGGGAGCTCGAGGATCGCAATGTAATCAACGACCACAAAATCGTCAGGAAACGAAGAACAGTCCAACTTTTCCACTAAACATCCTCGCGTTGCCGTTGAGTGAAATCGTCGTCGGAAGGAATCAAACAAATTCGGCAAGTATCAAAGTATCATATTCGATTTTGGTCCAAAAGCTGGAGACCTTATTTTCTTTCCTTCCCAGAGTGGAAAGATGCATTTAGGTTGATGCTTGCACCGAGATCGGCTAAGGCTAAGCATTCATTCATCTCCGGAAAATCACACTGTATAAGGATCTGCCGGGGTCTCCAAGTTGTCTCGGAAACTTTTTTAGATAACCGCCGAGCAATTCTCGTTTACCCGGTGTATTATGTCAACTCAATTATCTTAACTCTTGTCATGTGATGACTTTCTAAACATTGGTGCAATTTGGGCATATGAGTGAGAGCATCCGCGAAACTTAGCACGTAATGGAGATTCCGAAAAGATATCCCATAATTTTTTGAAGGCTAAAAGATTGTCTTCTTTCACGAACTTCTCTTTGTTGTGGCCCATTGAAGATAAGGCAAGTTCGTTTAGTCTTTGGAACAACATGGTCTCATGAGTTTGGAACCCACGGAGTTTGGATGTTTTCGTTGCTTGGTTGCACCGTATCCTTTGTCACCTTCGGGTTCATTTCCGTCTCTTAGAAAGGAAGTTTGAGGTCCCATTATAGGAAACACCCAAGCTTCGGAAGTGATTGTTTTCACATCACCTTTCCGAGGTTACGCAATGTTTGACTTGAAAGGAGAGGCCGCGGTAGACCGAAGTATAAGCGGTATTACATTCACAGAATTTGGTGATAGGTCCGTTATGTTTCCAATTTATTTTGCATATTTAGCATAACTACTGCGTCATACTTTGACGTAGTGATCAAAATCGGAACTTAGACACACCTGTGTTTGGATAGCTGGAGCGGAGCTTGGTATGGTGGAAGCTTGAAAAGTCGGGGTTGATTAATCTCGAAGGTTGGTAAACTTGTCCTTGATTGAAATTACTACTATCTCGATATTGGTTCAAATTGTTTCCCTGATTTTGGTTGAACATGGAATTCACACCGATTCTGTTTGTTTTGATGGTTTTTGCATATGGGAGGAAAAACCCGTGAGGTCGAATTTTGGTATAGTCCAACCAGCTTAGGTCGGTAACTAATACCCTTGGTTTGTAGTTAACTGCGGCTGCTGTGAGACACGTAATCCTTGATATTGACACGATAGTCATTGGTTGCTGACATTTTTGTAATAGTGTCCACCCCCATACCCCAAGTTACACAACTTTGCTCGATCCGCTTTTACGGAAGCTGGAGCTGGAATTTGGTTTTTCTTATCGAGAATCACAAGCTCTAACCATATCTTTTAACTCAGCAACATCAGATGAAACTACTGCTAGAGTAGGAAGAGCACGTAACTCACTTTTGAAACAATGGCTTTGCTTCGTGGGGGTGGATTTTGACGAACTATTATATTTGCTCATCGAAGATTTGTTAAGGCTATTCTCGAGGAGCATTTTCATCTTCAAAAAGTTTTTACCAACCCCTAGCGGAGTTCAATGAATCTTGATCATTGAAATTTAGGGCTTTTAAAGAATGTCATCTGAGTTTATGCAATTCTAAAAACCATTATAGCGGGCATCCCCTAAGAAGATCATATGAATCGTTCCCATGGCCCCATTAAAATTTTCAAAATCAAATTTTTGTTGAAATAACATCGTGATTTCAATTCGAAGATTTGTTTTTTTTTAGAGGGAGGGACGAATTTGTTTAAAGAATTTCGAAACAAGATCATCCCATGTAAGAATACGAAACGAGGGGCTTTTTTTCAAGCCAAATCCGGCTGGCTCCCTCGAGGGACAAAATAGGAAAAGCCATAAGCTTAAACCGTCGTACACGTAGACTTCGGGAACTTCAACGTAGAAGTGAACTTGTTGAAATATCGATGTGGGCATTTGGGTCTTCTTTATCGTTGTCAAAAAAATTGCTTGTTTTTGAAAAAGACTAATAGAACCATGACATGAACTCAAAGTTGTTTCGCTGTAATTTCGGAACAACAATCAGCATTCCCTCGTAACCTCGGGGTGGTGCTATCGAGCAATGCCCATAGTTCGATATCGTCCATGCGTAACTATGGGAGGGATTATTCAGGTTTCTCAGATTGTATGATTCACAACAAAGGTGGTCGATACTTGAGGTTTCGACGTCTACGGGCCTTGAGAACAGTGCAGCATGCACAAAATAAAATATAAAAAGATAAATTTAGGCACTAAATTTTTCTTTATTGTGTTTTTTTCAATGGAATTTAAATTCATACAATGATTTAAAACGGACATTGGATAAGACAACTTAAACCAAATAATCTACTTACTTCACACGTAGCTCTCTCAAAAAGATAAACGCACAAGGTGAGCGTGATGATTAGAATAGCCGAAGCTTATTTCCTCCTTCGAGTCGATGTTCCCATGGAACAACCCTCCTTATACCCACTATATTAGTTGTTAAAATTTTTCAAGGTGAGCCGTACGTTCATAAAAGAACCCAAATGCGGCAAGTTTTTAAATCTATTGTTAGTTGGGAACCAACACAAGTTTCACTCTCGGAAGTTATTGTATGAATAAATACTCAATGATAAATATTGATAAATTTTGGTTATTTTAAACCAAAATTGTGAATTTTATTTCCCCTTTTTATGGACACGTTTTTTATATTTTTGGTTTTTCTGGTTTAATATCTGATAATTATACTATAAAATAAAATGAAAAAAAAATTTTTGTATTTTTTATGTTTTTTTTTATAAAAGAAAATCATCACAGATTCAAACACAATTGGCAAACTTAGCGATAAACTGTTTTCCAACAGCCTCCCCGCAACGGCGCCAAAAATTGAATTGGTGAATTTATACTAAATATATATAATATATGAATAAAATATAGAAATATCTATAAAGTATGCTTAAACTCAACAAGAAAATCATTAAAACCGAGAATATATAGAGTGTTCCCCCGGGATCTTTATATCCCAACGAGGCTGGACTGGGAGAATCGATACAGTCTCGAAGATTGGAGTTCTGAATGAGAAAAATGATTTGAGAGTGTGGGAAGTTAAATTAAACAATAACAAACAAAAACACGTATTAAAAAAACCTTAAAATTACGAAATTCAAGCTGAAACGTGAAGCACGAATCCCGAACAAAGGGATAAAACTAAAATCTATTAAAATATTTCCCTAAAGAAGACATTTTCACTTCTAAACTACTCTAGGAACCAATAACGAGAGAATGAAAAAGACTAGACCGAAAACGGAGTTCGTTTGAAACCCGCAAAAACGAGTCACTCTATCTCAAAAAACCGCAACCCGGACCCGCTCTTTAACAAAACGAAAAGTTTTGTAACAAATGACCCTAATAAAAAAGAAAAAATTTTTATAAAATTTTTTCTACATAAACTAGATGACTAAAGTCAAAATTTTCTTAAAAAAGAAAAATATTTTTTTGATATAATTTAGTATTTTTTATGAATTTTTTAAACTTTTAACGAAATTAAATTGTAAAAAATACTAAATGACTTTGAAAAATTCTGAAATTTTTTCTAAAAATACTAGACACCTAGATTAACCTACGAAAAATAAGAAACAAAAAGATTGCTTATAAATAAGCCCTCAAATAAGCTGTAACAGCTTAATGGCTTAACAAGCCAAAATGTCTATAAATACTAATGCCCTTGGGACTATAACGAAAAAGTCCCAAGGGCGCAGCGGTATGGTGTGTGCAAAAAGGGGGAATGTATCGAGGGGTACCGGGTTCGAGTCTTGCTCACCCGGGTCACCCCTTGTCTTTCCCCTTTTTTTTTGGAAAAACTTTGTGAAGCAAAGTTGTTAAGCTCGTGGGGCTTAACAACTTTCTCAACTACAAGTTTTTCTGAAAAGCTCTAAATAAGCTGAAAAAACAGCTTAAAAATGACAGAATGCTAAAGATAAGCTTAAGGGCTTGAAAAGCTAAGTCAATTGGCACACTATGGACAAATAAGCTAGGACTTGGACAAAAAGCTAAAAGGATTTGACTAACTTTCCTAATAAGCACTAAAAACTAAATGTGACAAAAGGGGGCTAAACTTATCCTAAATAAGCAATAAGAAGCTAAAAGCTAAAACTAATTAAGCTGGAAAAAGGGCTTAAGTTGGACAGAAACTAAAACTAAGCTAAAAAGGCTAAAAATATACTAAGTCATTTGGACTTTGTGGATACTTAAGCTAAACTAGGACAAATAAGCTAAGAGGAGGGCTTAACCAACCTAGATAAGCACTAAAAAGGTGAAAAGCTAAAACTGAATAAGCTCTAAAAAGGAAAAAGCTTAACTTGACAGAAACTTAAACTAAGCTAAAAAGTAAAAAGGGCTAGTTTGAGCTTAAAAATAAGCCATCTAAAAAGCTTCCTAAGGGCTGAAATTGACAGGGCTTATCTAAGGGCTTATAGGCTCTCAAAATAAGCCAAGTTCTTGGGCTTAAGTACACTAAACAGCTAAGAAAAGAGGGCTTAAAATCTCCCCTTTGCACCAGGGGAGATTAATGCTTAACACAAGGGGCTTATTTGACAGCTTTTTAAAAGCTGTCAAATAAGCTCAAAACTAAAAATTAAGCTTAAACAGCTTAAGTACTCCTAGACATGGACTTGTGCACAAATTTTGACAATCTAAAACACATTTAAACCTGCTGAATTTTTAAAGTGAAAAAGGGTTTTTGCTTTTTTAAAACTGTTACTTAACAACTTGGGTGGTTTGACTTACCAAGTCAAATGACACCAAGTGAGTTAACAGCTTGTTTTTAACACACAAAAGACTCACTTTTTTAAACTAAAACTCAAAATCCCAAGTGCTTATCTAAATAAGCACTTGTAGCCTCTTTAAAAACACCACAGTTTAGAAAGTGATTTATAAAAACTTTGAAAAACAATTTTCAAACTTAAAAACTTTTTAAAACAGCTTTGAACAAGCTTAACACTTAAGCTAAAACTACTTTAATGACCTCAACCCATACACAAAGCCATTTTGACCCGTTTTCCTCTTAACCCAAACACTCCTTTAATATCTTGAAAATGACTTTTTAAACCTATAAAGGCTAATTTAAACTGAAATTTTAGAAGACTAATAAAACTTAAACAATATTAAACACTAAAAAGATAAAAAGCTCAAAAAAATAAGCACTTAAAACAGGACAATAAGCTAGGACAGAAATAGCTTATTTAGACAGTTTTCACCAAATGGAATAAAAATGAAATGAAAAGCATTGAAGGCATACTAGGCATTAATAAACACTTAATAAGCACAATTAAACAGTAATAAGCTAATAAATAAGCTAATGCTACAGTAATTTTAAGCTAAATTTAAAAGAAAAGGTACCTTTAATCCTTTGCTAAAAAGGATTTTTGGAGACCTAATTAAGCTCTAAATTCCTACCCCAGCTTATAATTAAGCTTATACTAAACATAAACCCAATAAGCCATCCACATTTGCTTATTCCTCCATGCTTGCTTAAATCCAATAGTGACTTTGTCTTTTCTTGTAAATTTTCCTTAAAGTTTTGTGAAAGAGTTTATAAACAGGTTATAAAGGGGGTTTTAGTGAGAGCTTAAAGGATTTAAGAACACTTGAAACTTAGAACACAAGTAAAAAAAGGGTTAACTGAATTTCATTAAAATGAAGTGAATTACAAGTGCATAAAAAAAAACTTTTAACTTAACAATACTAAAAACTATTTTTTTAAAACTACTCTTGAACTAAAAAACTACTTATCCGCCACAATAGCTTTTGTTGGAACTTATTGAAAACGTCTAAGTGTCGTTTCTGCTGTTAGAGATGTTCGCTTCTGCTGATAGCATTAAGTCGTTCCTGCTGACAGTTCAAG
>BQNB010096017.1:0-25730 GCA_026074375.1 Tanacetum coccineum
ATTTACTTTTCAGTTGTCACACATTTCAAATTCATGTGGCTAAATATTCAGCAAAAAATAGCAGTCACTTTTAAATAATCTGTGATAAACTTCACTATATGATTTAACCACATACACAATTACTTCATGTGACCATATATGGATTTTGTTCACACTGTTCAATTGTGTGACATATATTTGTTACATATGTATATATATAGTGTGACTAATATTTCAAACTTATTTGTATCTATCACACGTCCCAAATTATAAGTGACGAAATAATCAACAAAAAATTTCCAGTTACCTCTAGTCACATAAATATTCAAATGTGTGACAATGAAATTCCGAAATGGTCACACAAAATGAGTTCAAGTGTGGCTGTTTATTTTATTCTGGTACATTTAGTCACATAAATATCTGACTGTGTGGCCGTTCAAAAAACAGCATGTGTGACGAAATCCCAGATTTGTACTAGTGGGTGCATGACTTTAGGGAGTTTGCGCCGGTCCCGTGTAACCATAAGACATAGCCTAACGTTTTGGTTTTCAAAGGCACATAGTGTGCGATTCTTTTACACGTTGAAAAACAAAGTCCTTTACAAATTTTCTCTGATACAAGAAAATCAACAATATGAAGGCACAACGACTAATAATCCTATTACATATTTCCCACATGCCCTGCAACAAAAAGGACTTTTGGTTAAAGGAGCTTTTAGTGACGACGCATGTCGTCGATAAAGGTGTCATGCAGTGCCCACTTATTCAACACAGGTTTTTGTCAAAAGTTCGGCCGCGGGGCCCTAATGTTAAGCGACAAGACAAGTCGTCGCTAAGTGCGTTTATAATAAAAATAATATTCTCTTTTTATAAAAAAAAATTCCTCACCCTTATTAGCTTTCAGCGACAACGCATGTCGTCGCTTAAGATATATACTGGTCGAATAATCTTTTATTTTTTGATTAATTTTTTTTAATGGATGTATACCTTGAGCGATGACAAGTTTCTTTGCTAAAAGTATATACGGTTTAAATAATAATATTTTTATATTAATTTTTTTTGAAAATGAATAAATAATTATCTTTTATCAGTATACAACTTTAGCAATGACACATGTCGCTGCTAAAGGAAAAAACCATTTAAGTATATGTTTCATGCTTATATATAATCGTTAGAATTAATTTCAAAAAATATAAATTAGTTTATTGGAATAATTAATAACTTACTATTTACAAAAGTTATTTTGATAGTTAAAATATGTTTTTTAAATTGTAAAGGTAGTTAATTACGAAGATGATAGTACATTGCGTATCATTGATAATTTTTTGTTTGGACTTACCTGAACCAACCTCATCTTCATCATCAAACTATATGACCTATCTGTTTAACATATCTTGTGTATCAATATCATATCGACTCATCAGTTTAACATCTCTTGTATATCAATGTTATTTCGACTCATTTAATCAAAATATCTTGCATATCAATATCACCTCTACTGATCCGTTTAACATCTCATGTATATCAATATCATCTCGACTCATCCGTTTAACAAATCTTTTATATCAATATCTTTTCGACTCATCCGTTTAACATCTCATGTATATCAATATCATATTGACTCATTCGTTTAACATATCTTGTATATAGATATCATCTTGACTCATCTATTTAACATCTCTTGCATATCAATATCATCTTGACTCATCCGTTTAACATCTCATGTATATTAATATCATCTCGACTCATCCGTTTAACATATTTTGTATATCAATAGCATCTCGACTCATACGTTTAAATATCTTATTTTTCATCCGTTTAACATCTCATGTATGATGTATATCAATATCATCTCGATTAATCCATTTCACACATCTTGTATATCAATATTATCTCGACTCATACGTTGAACATCTCATGTATATCAATATCATCTTGACTCATCTGGTTAACATATCTTGCATATTAATCATCTCGACTCATTCATTTAACATCTATTGTATATCAATATCATATATCAATATCATCTCGACTCATCTGTTTAACATATCTTGTATATCAATATCATCTCGACTCGTCCATTTAACATATCATGTATTAATGTATATCAATATCATCTTCACTCATTTGGTTAACATATCTTGTATATCAATATCATCTCGACTCGTCCGTTTAACATATCGTGTATATCAATATCATCTCGACTTGTCCGTTTCACATATCATGTATATCAATATCATCTCGAGTCATCCGTTTAGCATATCAAGAACCTCTTTACCCACCATGTAACAAAAGCAGACCATCTAATGCACATACTTCCTTGCATCAATGAATCACCACATACTTCCTTACATCAATGAATCACCACAGATCAAATTTGAAAACATGTCAATTACTAAAAAAATCATTAACTTCTGATTGAAAATGAACGGTAGCGACTATTTGATCATCTGATCAAGTCGATCACCTTCACTTTTGGGGACCAATCTCAATATTTATGTGACATCAATTAGATCTAGTTTTTAAATCCTTTTTTCAAAAATCACTAGATCAATCCTTTTTTCAATCCTTTTTCATCGATAATCCACAGCCAATCATGAACACCCTAATTGATCTAAAAAATACTACCATCTTTGTAATCTATCTTGCTAGGGCCCTAATCTTGTTGAGGATCCCTGTGATTCTCCTCGATTGAAGTTTCTTACAAGTGGACGATCCTTAGATCTATAGGTTTTTTATTTCAATTTTAGGGTTTTTTTTCCAATCGTTTTCATTATTCGCTGTCTTAATTTTCTTATCATGGGTGTCATTAATCGATCCTACAATTACTCTAAGGAGGATCAAACACAAAAAATCTCCAAATCCATTTTCATTACAAATTTTCCTGACCATTTTACGGCGCGTGATCTCTGGAATGTTTGCCTGGCTTATGGTAATGTAATCGACGTCTATATTCCAATCAAGAAGTCTAAAGCAGGTAAAAAATTCGCATTTGTTTGTTTCATTGGGGTGGACAACTTGGATCGATTGATTAGGAATTTGTGTACAATTTGGATTGGGCGGCTGTGCCTTCATGACAACACTGTCAAGTTTCAGAGAGAACAAAAAAAACATACCTTCATCCAATAATGTTCTACCCAAAAAAAAAATGCATCAACAGGTACAGTTTCAAATTCATTTGCTGCTGTTTTAAAAAGTGGATCAGTTAACCATAATACCGTTACTGAATCATCCCATGCCATTGTTCTTTATGATGCATGTATTATGGAACGTGACTTCTCGTGTTCTTTAATGGGTAAAATGAAAGATATAAATGCACTTTCTAACCTCTTCATCATTCTAGCAAATGAGGGTTTTGAAAATGTTAAGCTTTTTTATTTGGGTGGTCAATGGGTTCCACTTCTAAAGAAAAAATTACTAATCATGTGGGTGTTGGTTCATGGTTTGAGGTGTTGAAACCGGCTTGTAATTCTTTTATGTGTGAGGAGCGTCTAGTGTGGGCAAAATAGTAGAAAAGAGATAAGAGAAAAGTTGGAAGATTTATTAGAGAGAAACTAGAGATGGAAGATTACACACACACACACAAGTGATGAAATGGTAACCAACACCCTCTCCATGTGTGGAGAGGGTCCTTTTATACCCTTGAGCCATGAGTGCATGTGGTGTCTTTCTAACTTGGCCGGGACTTGGCTTATCTTGGGCTTTAAGCCCGAAACATGGACAATATTATATTACAATCCAAGCATGTTGAACCCGACTAGCCTATTAACTTAACAAAGACTAATTACGACTAATCAAGACGATAACTTTCTGTTCGCTTATATAAATTAAGGCTAACAATCTCCCCCAATGTTGAGGTCTCTTTCTTCAAACTCCTCCGTACCACCGATGACGTTGAAGATATGACTTTTGACGTTTATGCTTTGCCTTGTTTTGGTCTTGTTTGTTGTAGTGCTTTGATCATTCATGCTTTGTGATCTTGTTTTGAGCCTTTATGTTTTGACTTTGAGTTCTTGAGATTGTTATCTTGCATCATCTCCTTGACATGAAATCATTTGATTTGACTTTCTTTGATCAACTTGTGCTCTTGGACCAACTGCTCATGCTTGTTACATTCTTGTTTGTATATGTGATTATAAGTCTAAACCCTATCCCCAATGATGATTTCTTTATTTGACTTTGAGGCTCTTTGATAGTGGGGAGATTAGATCAACTATCTTGTACTTTTGGAATAATTGACTTTGAAAGCTTGAGTATGAGCATGTGGTTTATGAATCCGACTTCACTGGAAAGAGGCTGCAACACCGTCGTCTAATCCTGAAATAAAACAGTTAGCGATAAAAGATGAATATGGCTTTGTCATTCATCCTGAGTTCGGTTGCATTAACCTCTGGTTTCCCGTTTTATAGTATAAAATCTTTACCTGTGATCAGTTAGATTCAAAGGAATTCCTTGACAGGGTTCCAACTCAAGCGTAGGATCTTCTAAACACAGATGTATTAGATTCACCATGCTTGCTTGTTCTCATCACCGGAACGTCTCAAAGCAGACAACACGGTAAGAGTGAATCAGATAGTTACTATCTTTCTGATTAAGTCGTCAATTCATTTACTGGACCAAAATCGATATCCTGTTGGCACAAGCTCGTTCATGTTGAATCTTGCAAGTCACCTTCCATGAGCTTGTTGTGATGTTGGCTCAAAGCAGGATTTCCATCTTCACTGTGATTACTGAAGTATCATCGGAATGTTCTGGGAAAGATCTTCAAGGATAATGCGTAGGGACTCTTGTTACAACTTGTGAATTTGTGTGTTCATCAAGTGTTTTTTGGAACATTGTGTCCTATTGAGATTTTATTAATTTGATCTCTTTTGGCTCGTAGAACTCGTATTTGTTGCACTTTTGGTTTTAGTATCGGAGGCTGGAGCAGTCTGCCACCTATTCAATATTAACAATCTCGGAGTGAGATGTCAATAGATAACGTGTGTATCTCCGTGACAAATGAGACAAGTTTCTTTTGAGAGAAACCCGAATGGCTGGGAAGGGTTGTGCATTGCATCACTGGGTCCATGATGTCGTCTTCAATATCAACAATCATCTTTGTGATTTTGATAGATTATGTATTAGACCCAGTTTCTGCCCTAAGGTGTAAGGAGGGCTTCTTTCTTTTCACCCTTTATCCATACATTTCTTTTTAATTCTTCAACCCCATCAATGCTTACCAAGACGTCATTACTAACACCTTGTTGTGATTGTTCCAGTGTTAGCTCAATCTTAGTCTGCATTTTTCCCTTATACGCATTCTTCTCCAATCATACCTAAGGACTGCTATTTCTAACTATGGAGTGTCCTTGGGTAGATCCCTCCGGTTCTGGTTGGATCGTAGGACTTATTCCTAACCTAACCACCTTATGACTTTAGAATCGTCGTGAATTAATTGGTTGTTTGGGTATAGAGACAGGAACCATAAAACCATTTTTTGACATTGTTGTTTTCAAATACTCCCCTTACACATGTGCTCCGAGATTCAAAATTGTTTAGCACATGAAGGAAAGAGTTGCACTTAGAGTCTTAAAAATCACATTCTTCTATATCATATTTTACTCACATTTTCTCCCCTTATTTTAAATAATAAAACACTAGTATATGAATACAATTTGATTAAAATTGACATGAAAAATTCCATGGGAGAAAATTATCTCCACGATATTGCATGAGTCAGATTCAACAGTCCCTTCATTAGTATATGTGGGATACCAATATTTATTAAAACTTGACATTGGAATGAAAAATTGATATGACACCACAATGTATATTAATAATTGACATTATAAGTTTCCACATTTTAATTCACTTAATATTGTTTGGATACATAAAATTGACATTTATGAGATGTACCCAACACATTAAAAGGCTTTGTTTTAAAAGCTCCCCCTCAGAAATTGATTCACATAAAATGACATTTTACGTACTACAATTCTTTGAAAATTTATTCGAGGAAGAGAGTGTTGAACACACAATTTTAACAAATATCACTTTTTATGGAAAAATACCACAAATTATATTGTAGGCAATTTTGACATTGAAAGTTCTTTTTGAAAAATTATGTTCAACGATTTTAAAAACATGATAGAAGACTTCTCTGCTATTTTAGAGTAAGGCGCCACTGAGGCGTACACTTCCCTTATAACATTCTGTGACCGAGTTATGTACTGAAATGTACATAAGTCATAGGAAAATTAGAAATGACATATTTTGAAAACATTTGAAACTTCATTTACATGCCCGTGTCGATGTTAATCAACATTTCTAGGTACGTAACTGTTATCGATTCCAAGAGACATGTCGATATGATTGTTTTTGGTATTTATGAAAAATTTCTGTTATTTATTTTGTTTTTCTAGGTTTTATATTTTTCTATTTTCTTTGTTGGTTTTAATATTTTTGTATTTTTCTTTTTCAAAATTTTTATAAATCAAAAATAAGAGAGGAATAAACAATATTTACAAGTTGATGTTTTGATGATCAAGCGGATTCAATTGCCAGAACCTCCAGTTCATTCTGGAGCAAAACTATCTCATACCGAGTTGTCTGACAAGAGATTTAAACCTTTCTTCTGATAAAGCTTTAGTGAAAAAGTCAGCTAACTGGTATTCCAGTTCCGACAAAGAATAATTCATCAATTACCCTTTTCAACCTGTTCCTTTATTGAGTGATATCTGAAATCGATGTGTTTGGTTCGAATGTGGACTGGATTGCACGAGTTGGTATGGCTGCCTTTGAGTCTCAATACATAGGTATTTTATCAAGTGAAAGCCATATCTGTGAGCTGATTTCTCAATAGAAATTGTGCGGCAGCACGGCAGATAAGACACATACTCGGCTTCTACTATAGACATTGAAGTGCAGTCCTGCTTTTTGGGATTGACAGCTGGACTAACTTATCTCTACTCACCTAGGAAATTGTATTGCCACCAGATGTGCTTTTACGATAATCGGACAGGCCCGCGTGATCCGAATCTGAAAAAGCAGTTAGTTCGAAACCGGTGTCCTTCGGATACCAGAGACCTATGTTAATGGAGTCTTTAAGGTACCGAAAGATCCGTTTAACCGCAGTGAGATGTTTCTTAGTCGGTTTCGCTTGATAGCGAGCACAATAAAACATGGTTGACATGCACAATATCTGGTTTCATACTTGCTGTTAGGTACATGAGTGCTTCCGATATACGTCGATATGTCGTTTGTTCGACGGAGTACTCTCAAGTCAGCATCAAGGTGTTTTGTAGCCATTGGTGTACCAATGCTATCACATGAGGTCATACCATGCTTTTTAAGTATCTCTTGAGCATACTTAGCAGTGTTTTCTTTTTTTTTTTTTTCTTTTTTTTTTTTTGTTTATAATGATACCACGGGGGATTGGTGGATCTGGAATTCCTAAAAAAGAATTTCAGCTTGCCCCATCATGACATATCAGAAACTTGCTGGTGATTTTGTTTTCACAAATCGTTTTGAAAGTTTTGGTTCGTAGAACCAAAAAAATTTTATATATCAACGTTAAATTTGTCAAGCGTATTGTCTTCCCCATGTTTAGTTATGAACAAAGTTGGATCAATAGAACCTTTTGAGAATCCTTTGGATACCAGGAAGTTGGAGAGTTCATCATACCACGCTCTTGGTGCTTGTTTCGAGACCATTAATGCTTTCTTGAGTACGGTAAACTTGCGTCAGGATGTTGGGTCAAAATCCATCTGGTTGGTTTACGTACACTTCTTCCTTTAGAGGTCCGTAAAGAAATGCTGTTTTAACGTCCATTTGGTACACTGTAAATGATTTGTGTGCAGCATACGCAATGAACAATCGTACAGCTTCCAAATTCCGGAGCAACTGTGCCAATCGACTCTTCTGAAATCAATTTCCTTCCTTTTGAGCATATCCTTTCGCCACATAGACGAGGATTTGTATGCGAATGATAGTTATTTCTCATCACGTTTGTTTTTCAGAGCACTCTTTAAGTTAATGACATTTTTGCAAAGTGGTCAGTCGACTTATTCCGTCCACTTACATCTAGTCCTTTCAAACTGATTGAAGTTCTTCCTGCATTGATTCAATCTTATGCGAACTCAGCCATGCTTTCTTTGATGTTCTTTGGTTCGGTTCGACTACGGTGAGTGCGAACATACACATCTCGCCCATCTGTTTCTAGTGACGTCTTGTTCGAATGGATGAGAAGGATTTCCAAATGACTTGTTCTAATGGTATGATCTTTTGTCCAACGTTGTGCTGATGGATGGTGTGATAGAAAAGTTTGCATGTTTGACGATTCACATGAGAGACGTGTCTCCCCTGATCTTGTACCGGTGTATGAAGATGTTATAAATCATCGTCTCAAATTGTTGCATTTTTGTATTTGTTTCTGCTTGAATAATGTTCTCATGTGCAGTGATAGTTGGTACTTGAGTTGGAGTTTGATGTGTTGACATGAATGTTCAATGGAGGTGAATCTTACAACATCGGTTGTTGTATGAAGTGTGTGTTATGTGATGTTGTTGTCGTTTTCGGGATTATCTGCAGCATGTACAGCGGAGACTTTGACACAAACTGAGAAGTTAATTGAGTTATTTCATGACATCGGACTATAAAGCAATTCTCAGGCTCACTTTGACGTTTTTACAGTGACAATAATAAAAAATAAACACTCTTGAGGGATCATTATCTGGACTTTGTGACCGGGACTTAAACTGTCTTGTTCAAGTGCCGTTGTTGGACATTGTGGAACGGGGTCAGAACTAACGTGATCTGACGCCATTTGAGGCAATTCGTCAAAGTTAACATGAATGGTTTCAACTATCATTCTTGTTCTCTTGTTAAATATACCCTGTAAGACTTTTTGGATAAGTAGATACCCAACAAAATAATGCATCACCTTTTTCCTTCATTTTATCAAGATTTTCACCATCTCTAATGATGTAGTATAGGAGAAAACCAAAAGATGTGAAAGAACTTGATGACGGTTTTCGGGCATTGATGATGTGATAAGGTGTTTTCTCATGTCGAGGAATTACAAGTGAACGGTTCTGAGTAAAACATGTTGTTGCAATTGCTTCAGCCCAGAAGAACAAAGGAACTTTAGCGGCGCTTAACATTGTTCGAGCAGCCTCAACAGAGTACAGGTTCCCTCTTTCGACCAACGCCGTTTTGTTAGGTGTATGAGCAGTTGACGTTTAGTGTTTGATTCCATTCTTTTTGCAAAGATATGATGAAGACTTTTATATGAATTTCGTGCCTTTGTCAGTTTCGACATTGTTGTAACTTGAGCTTGATAGTCCCCTTTGACAAGTGTGAGGAAAAAGCATGGAACTCCAGGTGTTTCGTTTTGGACCGCAAGAAGTGTGTACAAGTATATCTCGGGAGTTGTCATCACAATTACAAGAAACATTTTCTTTCCATGAATGCTTTCTACACGCATCGACCACTTAAGTCCATGTGTAGGAGTTGTAGCCGTCTTTTGAGCTCGGGGGTAGTCTTGTTTGAAAAGATTTCTTTTTGCTTTCCCCTAACTCACAAGGAGAACACGATGATCTTTGAACGAATTACATTTTGGAAGGCCATTCACAATATTATTCTTTGAAAGCAAGTGTGGTGTCGAAGTTTAAATGAGTAGACGAGATGCCATAACCAAGTTGAGTCGGATGTTGCTATTTGCCATTAAGCAAATTGGATTGAGAGTTGATGAGTCTTGCAGAGAAATGGAATACAAATCTGTGCCACGAGAACCTGTGAGAAGATCATTTCCCTTCAAATCACGGATATAACATGTAGACTTTCGAAAAGCAACTTCCAAATCCGCATCATAGAATTGACCAACGGAGAATAAATTGTGATTAAGCCCTTCGACGTAATAAACCCTTTTGATAGTAATCGTTCCTTGAACCAGATCTCCATAGCCAAGAATTGGTGCAATTTGATCATTTCCAAACTTCACCGTGCCCAGAAATTTCTCCACAAAATTAGTTAGAAGTTTGAGATTTCGCGTTTGTGTGTTTGAGCACCAGAGTCTACGATGAATAGAATTATCTGCCGAGTGCAAATGATTAGAAGAAATTGGTATTGGACACAGTGAACAACCTAGGAGTCCTTATGTTCCAAACTATTCGGCATTCATAGATGCATTTTCTCCTAGAGGATCTAAAATTTGGGTTAACATTTCCTTTTTGAGACTTAGGTTTCCATTTGTAATCAGATGGTGTATATTAGGATACCACCAACTGCATGTCTTACTAACTTGCTCATTAAATCTGTTATGTTTCTAGATTTCTTGACAGTGGAGTCTATTGCAACGGTTGTCTTACTGAATGTTGCAACAGATTGGTTCACATTATGCTTGGGTTTTCTAGTACTAACAGGCACAGCCATTGGTTGTCTAGTCCTAGAATTCACGCCATTGATATAATGTTGTAAAAAAAACACAAATCAAGTTGTCATCAGCTACCTTTTCCAAAGTAAACACAGGACAAAGTTAAATTCGAGGTCTTAGCATTCAAACTGTCATTACACGCAGTTACAGACGTTTTATTATTTGAAAACTTAAACTTCCTACGGTGGTCTTCTACTTCTTGCTTCTTCCCTTGACTATTGTTAGACATGACTCTATCTTCCAGATGATTGCTCTTAAGCTGTGGTCTGCTAACACTAGTATTGGGAATTACTCCTGTAGAGAAAGACACACGTTTGTTAGGTTTCCTAATGTCTTGATGCAACTGAGGTGTTTTGTTTGATTTGTCTGTGTGTGCATTTATTTACATTCTGGTGCTAAGCAATTGTGTTACTGATATGGCAACTTATTCTGAGGCAAAATCTGTGCAGTGACTGGTTTTGAAAGATCATTAGACACATTTTGTGTGGAAACTGGCTTTGATTTGGAGAAATCTTTCTTTGCAAGAGAATCTGAAAATATAGCTGGTTTACCTAAAATGTTTGCGTGGGGGACTTTTGACTTTTAAAAGCATTCGGTTGTCGAATAACCGATGATTTTTCAAACTTAGTTTCCACAGATTTTCCTTTCATCTTTTCTATGAGTTTCTTCAACTCACTTATTGCAATTCCTTTGTCTTGTAATTGAGCTTTCAAGTCTTGAATTTCAAAATACTGTTCACGTTCTTTCAGAAATACATTTGACTGATTTTCTTTGAAAGATTTGTCTTGTTTTATCTTTTCTTTACAATGTTGTAAATCAAGTTCAAGATTAATCGCATGTTTCTGAAGAGATTCAAAATTCTTTGACATTGTTTTACTCTTTGAAAGCTCTTTTTCAAGATGTTCACATTTTTCCAAGGTTTCTCCGTAATCACATTGCAAATCAGTGAATTCATCTAAATCTGTGTAAATTCCAAGTATCGCATTCATGTGATCAGCATAGTAATATTCCCTTGAAAGTCGGTCGATTTCATTCAAAAACTGTGTTTTTTGAGTTTCCAGTTGAGATTTGAGAGTGTCTACTTCTTGTTCAAGAGAATTAAAGTATCTCAAATCAGCAACCATTTCCTCTTTCAAACACGAGTGAAATTGTTCTAAGTCCGCATTCAGTTTGCTAATCTGGGGGCCAAAATTTCCTTCTATTGTGTTTTGAATGAAAGGATCGATGTTACCAAAGTATGTTCTTTTGGCAATTGTTTGCTTGCAACGTTCCACTCCATCAAAAATCGTGTCAACACTCTTTTTAATCTTGAAAAGTTCTTTAGAGCTTTTACACTTTTGATCCCAAGGAATGGATTCATCCATTCGTTTTTCTAACAAAGTTGATTGTTTACGAAAAGACTCTTTGGAAAATTCCTTATTAGAAGATGTATGACACATCTTTGACAGTTTTGGAAAATAGTGTTGTTCAGCCGACTTTTCCCGTTGTGGAACGAACCAATCATAAAGATTATTCAACTTATCATAATCAAACGGTCTGATTAAATCGCTTAATTTTGATCGACGTTCTTTATCAAGACGAATCGTTTCGTCAGAATCAGGGGTAAAACATCAATGCAAGTTAATCATTTACAACCTATATCATACAGACGAGGATTCGCTCTTTGAGCTTTCTTGAGGAACTCAGGTTTGCAAAACTCGTTTTACAAATTATGATTAAGCATATTCATTGTTTGAACAGATTGGCCGGTTTTATATACAATATCATTTCAAACCTTGACTTGATTTTCTTAAAGCAATGACTTTATCAAGTTCCTGTCTTCACGAGTTTTGTAAAGCTTATTCGGAGCCTCTTGCTTGTGACATTTTGGAGATGTTTTCTTTGATGTGCACAAAGCTCTTTTTTCATCATCCGAAAGCGTTGATTTAAATCCATTTATATGTGAGTATATGCATTAGATGATTTTGGCAAAAATCGATTTTGTATTGTCATTAAAATCCCCTTTAGCTTTTGCACAATCAATTTCCACCTTTGACGCATAATTCACATCCTTATGCTTTCAGTTCGATTGGAACTTCTTAAGGTCATTGACATCAACTGGGAAAAATTAGTCTTGGCAGTTCATTGTTTGCTTCTTTGAAATGGTTATTTGATGATTCTAAACTTTTATTTTTGGTTTTGAAATCCTCAATTTCACCTTTCAATTTATTGTAACAACTCGTGTTTTGATGATTCCAAAAATTTATTGCGGTTTTTGTTGTCCCATCAATTTCACATTTTGTTTTGAATTAAAGAAGCAAGCAATCACGTTCTTGATCAAGATCATCAGTTGCATCCTGGTCATCCTGAGCTCTATCTAACATATATCGATGATCAATTGTCGATATTCGGAGTAGTCACCTTGTTCAGATATATGTGATTACTAGATTCAGGATGTTCATTTTCCATGGCAAACACATTATAGTTGTCATTATTATTTTGTACCTTATGCATTGGCTCATCATCAAAGATTGGTCCAGAATTGTCAATTGGATCTGGAGTAACCTCTTGAATCTGTGCCATGTACATATAATGTGCTTCCAATTCCTGATCTTTAGACTCATCATCAGTATCATCTTTCCAATCAGCTTGTTCTGCATTCAACCGAACCTCAGCTTCTACTTGTTTACACAATAACATCTTTTCCTTGTGATAAGCTGCATCCTTTACTCGTTTTGGTTTCTGACATTCCCTTGATACATGCCCATATTCCTTGTAGTTATAACACTAAATCCCAGACTTCTGCAAAATCGGAGTACCTACATTTTCCCTAGCCTCAGCAACATTAACTGCCCTTTGATTATCATACCTAGTTCCTATGTTGATTCTTGGAGAATTATCTTGATTAGCTCTACTGGTGTTTGATGAAGTTCGAAGGTTGTTGTTGGTAGGTTTGTAGATTTTCTTGCACGAGAGAGAAATTAAAGCCATGAGTTTTTCAATCTCTTTTTCCTTTGACATTTCATCATCTTTAGTAACCGTATCAGGTTCTGAATCATAAGTAGGAGCAAAAGAGGTAACCATTGCTTTTCCTCTGTTTCTGGTAGATTGTTATGATCTGGTGGAGGAATATTGAGTGTTTTGAGTAGGATGGTTTTGAGTATGGTAAACTGGTTGTTGTTGAGCAACAAGTGCAAGTGGATTAGCAGTACGTGCTAGTCTTTCAGCTCTTATCTCATTGACTTCATTCTGGTGTTGCTTCAGGATCTCATAAAGTTTGTGATAGGAGACTATCTTCAGCTCTTGACTCTGCTTAACAAGTGTCACAACCTTTGGCCATTACTGGTTTGTAGATGAAGTAAGAAATGACATTCACTACTTGATATTAGTAAACATACACTGAATTCGGACAAGCTCATTCATCCATCTTGTAAAACCGTGAGTAATACGAATCAAGTGAATCACCATCTCGTGATGAGAATTTACCAAACTCCAATATAAATTGGTTTCAAGATATTTGAAACATTAATTGATTCACCTTGTTTTAACCTTTCAATGGCTTTCCACATTTCACATGCATTCGGACAAGAATCAACTGTGGAGTAGATATCGTTATCTATCCCTATGAGAATGATCTGAACGGCTTCAGCTTCAGCATTCAGTTGATCTCGTATATCTTGTGAAACATTCTTATAGTTCTCCAATACCTCTCTGTGGTTGTTTCAGAACTACCTTTAGCAACTGGAACTGTTTTCTCAGCCCATTGATACGTGTATGGTGGATTTTGGAGACAATAGTGGATGAGTTCACTGTTAGGTTTGGTGTCAATGTATACCTTTTATTCTGATTTCCCCTGAATGTAATAAACCGGTGCTAACATTGTGGACGATCTTTGCTACCCTCTCCATGATAGCATTAAAGAAGAGCATTCGTATGATTGAAGGTTTTGCAAATTGGTATTTGAATTTGACATTTTGATGTTTAGGAATGGATATCGGATCTTAAGTAGGTAAAGTGATTGTTGTTGTGGATTAAAATCAATTAATGTTAACGGGATTTTACAATTCTATGACTTAAACTGTAAAAAGAATTGACTTTTACGGGATTTTACTAAATCAAGAAAAAACCGTGAATAAAAAATTGTTGTTGGTGAAATCATTGTTGAAATTGATGTACGAGAGCTTTTGTTGGCCAAAAATGAACTTACGAGGACAAACGGCGAAATTTGGTTCACTTTGGAGGGCTAATGGGCTGTTTTATAACAATTAAGGACTAACGGTGAAAAGTAGTTTTAACAAAGAGGTTTAGAAAACAAACAAAGGACAAAGTTTGAATTGGGTTTGAAGTTCAGGGACCAATCTTGTCACTCTTGGATTTTAGTTAATTAATAAGACATTTCCCTCCATTTTCTTATCCTCTTTTCGTTTTGAAAATTGTAGAAATAAGAACGACTATTGATTTGATCTTATGAACCGGTACGGTTATCGTTGGTGAAATCCGAATATACCACGTTGATTGAAAATATGTCACGATCACGATGGTATAAGTCTTAAGTCCTGTAGATTAACGACACTCAAAACTGAAAAACCGAAAAAACTTAAACGAGTATAGGCTTGTTCTCGAGAATTAGTTCGGTTTGCACTAGTAAAAAAAAACTCGTTCGGCTCTTTTTAAAATTACACTCGTTCGGCTCTTTCAAGCGTTAACTCGTTCGGCTCTTTTTAAAAATACACTCGTTCGGCTCTTATAAAATGACACTCGTTCGGCTCATTCAAAGAGTACACTCGATCGGTGGTCTTTGAATTTTACTCGTTCGGTGGACAAGTATTTTACTCGTTCGGTCCTCTTTGTATTTTTACTCGTTCGGTGGTCAAGAATTTTACTCGTTCGGTGGACAAGTATTTTACTCGTTCGGTCGTTGTTGGATGAACTAGTTCGGGTCTTTGAAACTTTAACTAGATCGGTTCCACAAGGCTGAACTCGTTCGGCTTCACTCAAGAAAATGCTTGTTCGACTTCAACAATATAGCAAACACCTTGTGCGCACGATTTTTGTACCGTCTTCAACCCGCCGTATACCACATAGAAATAAGCCAAGAACTTTAAAAAAAAGTTGAAAATAAGCTTGAAGAAACTGTTTTTAACCCACAATAAGCCGTGACAAAGAAGCTCTCTTTTTACTAGAATAAGTTACAAACTTTTGAGACTTTGACTCGGAAAAAAAAATTTACGCAAAAAAGCCACAAAAATGAATAGCCAAATTGTTGTAAAAGTGAACTTAGTATTGTGCACACCAAAACGCAGCCTTACTGTTAATAAGCCCAAGAAGAAGATTTCAAAAAGAAACTATTTAAAGCCCAAAATGAAACATATGATTTTCAAATTGAAAAAAAATGAAAACTTATAAATGTGTAAAGGGAACAAAGTGTAACGAGTGAAAAAAGAAAAAAATAAGCTAGAAAATGCCCGAAAATAAGAATGAACATAATCACTAAACCAACCCGTGGCGAGTGATACCAAATGTTATCCCAAAACTTTAACCCATTTCACAACAATAAGCTATACCAATAAGCAAAAAGCTAGAAAGATAGAAAGAAAAGTTGGAAGATTTATTAGAGAGAAAACTAGAGAGGTGGATGATTACACACACATACAAGTGTAAAATATGGTAACCAACACCCTCTCCATGTGTGGAGAGGGTCCTTTTATACCCTTGAGCCATAAGTGGCATGTGGGCTTTTCTACTTGGGCCGGGCTTGGCTAAACTTAGGCTTTGAACCCGAAACACGGACAATATTAGATTACAATCCAAGCCCGTTGAACTCGACTAGCCTATTACTTAACAAGACTAATTATGACTAATAAGACCGATAACATTCTTGTTCGACTTATATAAAATTAAGGCTAATAAAGGTCTTGTCAAAGAAAAAACCTAGGTAATAACGGATTTGAAACTTAAGGAAGAAAAAGACGTTGACAAAATGATTTCAATGGAAAAGCAATTAAAATTTTGAAGTAAATTTTTTTATAAAAGGAATCAATCAATTCAAACCATTCATATGTTAGCTCCCAAAGGCTCAACATTCAATGGTAGACCAACCTTTGCAAATCCAATGTACCTCAAGATAGCTCAATCTGAAAAGCCATGTTTGTATGAGATCGCATATGATACTTCTGATCTTGCAAACAGATTCGTCCCTGATAGGGAAGAGACCTTGACTCTTGAAAAAGATAGTAGATCAAAATTGAACAGAAGACTTAGTAAAACCTTATGATTAGACAAAGTAAAATAGTCTTTATGAAATTTTTTAAACCAGCTTTATAGGAATATCATGATCAGTTGGCACATGCAAATGAAGTAAGAAAGAAAATGTGGAGAAAATCTTTCGAGAAATCTTAACCAAAATTTTTCAAAAACATCAGTTTCTTACCTACTTCAAAATCAATTAGTAAAAGTAGACAAGCTTATAATGTAATGACGAACAACATAAATCATTTTCGAGAACTTGTTGATCAAGCTTAGGAAAAACATTCTCATGATCATTTTCATGCACTAACTGCTCATGATATGGAAATCCTAATTAAAATATGTTTGATGCCTCTTGCCCTAAAGATACAAAATAATAGTTTTAAATTTGTTTATGAACTTAAGCAAGAAATGCATGTTGATTTAAAGTACGTTGAATCCCTTGAAAAAGAAATTAAAGAACTTGAATCTGACAAAGCAGAATTTTCAAACATGTATGATCTACTTTTGCAAGAGTGTGTTTCATAAGATGTTATGTGTTCTTATTTGCATTCTCTATCTGATTTAGATGCTCACACTGAATTGCAATGCTTATAACTTCATAAAGTGAAAAAATGTGAATCTCTTGCACAAAAGATTTCTAAACAAACTGAAACTATTAGTAAAGAAGTTTATAATGAGCTTTCATGAAGTTTTGCTAAATTAGAAAAACACTTGTTTTCTCTTAAACTTGCTTTATAACAATGTCAAGAACAAATGAAAAATGATACATTTTGCAAAGAAAAAGCGTCAAATGTATTTCTAAAAGAACATGAACAATATTTTGAAATACAAGATTTGAAAGCTCAATTGCAAGACAAGAACATTGCCATAAGTGAGTTAAAGAAACTCATTGAGAAATGCAAAGGAAAATCTGTGGAAACTAAGTTTGATAAACCATCTGTTGTTCGACAACCAAATGCTCAAAGGATTCCAAAACCATCAGTTTTAGGCAAACCGACTCCTTTTTCAGACTCTCTTGAGAGGAAAAGTTTTTCAAAGACAAAGTCGGTTCCCAAAACTAATGTGTCAGAGGGTTTATCAAAAGCAGTCACTACACAGATGTTGCCTCAAACAGCAAGACAAGCTATAAAAACACAAATGTGATTAAACCAGGAATGTATTGAATTGACACTAGGACAACAAAAACTAGAGCACCACAATTGTCTCAGACTTCTAAGAATATTGATCCTCGCGTGTTTACCTCTACAAGAGTAATTCACAGAACTAATGTTAGCAGACCACAGCTTAGGAGCACTCAAATGAAAGATAAGGTCATGCCAAACAATAGTCAAGTGAAGTTTAAGAAGACTGAAGTAGAAGACCACCATAGGATTTCTAGTATTTCTAATAAAACAAAGTCTGTAACTGCGTGTAATGACAGTTTAAAATCCAGAACTTCGAATGTTAATGTTGTTTGTGCTACTTGTGGAAAATGTGTGTTTAATTCGAATCATGATGCTTGTGTTTCTAAATTTATCCATGACGTGAATGCTAGAACTAAGAAGCCTAAAGTAGTGCCTATTAGTACTAGAAAACCCAAAAGTCAAGCGAACAAATCTGTTGCAACACCCCCTAAGAAAACAGTTGCATCAGAATCCACTATCCAGAAATCCAAGAGTTACTATAGGATGCTTTATGAGAAAACTAGTAAGGCATGGAAATGGTGGATAGCACAACAATGCCCATCAGGATATAAATGGGTTCCTAAGACAAAAATGAAATGGGTGCCTAAAGTTAGGAAAGAAGATGTGAACACAAGTATTAGTCCAACAATAGATAATGCATCTAGGATAACTAATGTCTTGAAAATCACAAATACTTTAGGATCCAATTTGTCAAGTGTTCCATCGTCCTCTAATTCTCTTGCAAATTGTTTAACTCGTCCTATTCATTGTTGACTCTCAATGCACAAAGCATATGATGGGCAATCTAAAGCTGCTGTATAATTTTGTTGAAAAATATTTGGGTACCGTTCGTTTTGGCAATGATCAATTTGCTCCAATTCTTGGTTATGGAGATTTGGTTCAAGGAAATATCACGATCAACAGGGTTTATTACGTCGAAGGCCTCAATCACAATCTCTTCTCGGTTGGTCAATTTTGTGATGCGGATTTGGAGGTTGCTTTCCGGAAATCTACTTGTTTTGTTAGAGATCTTCAGGGAAACGACTTACTAGTCGGTAATCATGGATCTGATCTTTATACAATTTCTCTTCAAGAAACGACTTCATCAACTCCAATCTGTTTCATGGCTAAAGCCTCACCAACTCAAGCATGGTTATGGCATCAAAGACTTTCTCATCTTAACTTCGACTACATCAACTTGCTTTCAAAGAAGGATATCGTGATTGGTTTACCTAAGTTGAAATATGTCAAGGATCAACTATGTTCCTCTTGTGAAGTGAGTAAAGCAAAAAGAAGTTCATTCAAGACAAAGGCTGTTCCAAGTTCAAAAGGATGGCTAAATTTGCTTCATATGGACTTATGTGGTCCAATGCGGGTTGAAAGCATAAATGGGAAAAAATACATTCTGGTAATTGTTGACGACTACTCCTGATATACTTGGACTCTATTTCTACGATCCAAGGATGAAACACCAGAAGTTCTAAAAGATTTTCTCAAGATGATTCAACACAATCTTCAAGCTCAAGTAATTTTTGTTCGAACTGACAAAGGTGTAGAGTTCTTAAACAAGACACTCATTGCATATTTCAAAGAAGAAGGAATTAAGAATCAAACATCTTCTCCTCAAACACCTTAACGAAACAGAATTGTCGAAATATGAAACCATACTCTAGTTGAGGCTTCTTAGACGATGCTTTCAGCTTCTAAACTTCCTTTGTTCTTTTGGGCTGAAGCAATTACAACCGCATGCTATACTTAAAACAAACCAATCATTATCCCGACACATGAGAAGACTGCATATCACATCATCAATGACAGGAATCCTTCAATTAGACACCTTCACATCTTTGGTTGCACCTGTTACTTAACCGGAGATGGTGAAAATCTTGACAAGATGAAAGAAAAAGGGGATTCGTGCATTCTGGTGGGATACTCCACTAAGTCTAAGGGATATCGAGTTTACAACAAGAGAACTCGATTAAAAGTTGAATCCATATATCTTAGATTTGATGAGATCAAAGAGATGTCTAAGATGTCTATTGATAATAACACTTCAGGCCTCATTCTTTAATGACAAAATGTTTCTCCTTCAGCAGATACAATAGCTCCGTCAAAACAAGAGTTGGATCTTCTATTCGGTCCTCTGTACGATGAATTTTTTACTGCAGGTACTTCAAGTGTCAACAAGTCTTCTTCTCCCACCAAAAATTGTAAACAACAAGACACACCACCTACAACTAATATTCAATCATCACCAGAACCAATCACTCCAAATACAAATGTTAATGCTGAGGTAAACAACGATAATCAAGCAGTAGATACACAGTTTCAAGAAGATGAATTTATCAATCCTTTTTGTACATCGGTACGAGAAATTGCTAAGTCTTCCTCATGCAATATGGATAATTAAAATATGCATACCTTCTATCAACCACACGATTCCAAATATCGATGGACCAAATATCACCCGTTAGAACAAGTTCGTGGAAATCCATCCAAGCCAGTGCAAACAAGACGACAACTTGTAACAAATCCTAAAATGTGTATGTTCGCGCTCACCGTGAGTACAACTGAACCAAAAAAATTAAGGAAGCAATGGCTGATTCAACATGGATAGAGGTAATGCAAGAAGTGCTTCATTAATTTGACAGACTACAAGTATGGAAACTCTTCGACAAACCCTTTGGCAAGACTGTAATCAAGCTAAAGTTGTTATGGAAAAAAAAGGATGAAAATCAGACTATAATTCACAATAAGGCACGACTTGTAGCTAAGGGATATGCTCAGGAAGAGGGTATTGATTTCTAGGAATCATTTGCTCTAGTTGCTCGCTTCAAAGCTGTTCGTATTTTTGTCGCATATGTTGCACACAAGTGTTTTCCAATTTATTAGATGGACGTGAAAACAGCATTTCTTAATAGTCCATTGAAGGAGAAGGTTTATGTTGCACAACCAGATGGGTTCGTTGATTCTGATCATCCAAAAAAGGTTTACCGACTAAGGAAAGCTCTATATGGATTGAAGCAAGCTCCGAGGACCTAGTATGATAAACTCTTAAATTTCTTGATGTCTAAAGGTTTTATTAAAGGTACCATTGACCTTACTCTATTAACGATAAGATATGGGGATGATATTCTACTTCTGCAAATTTACGTCGATAACATTATTTTTGGGTCTACAAACCCAAATTTTTTTAAGAAGTTTGAAAAATTAATGCACAGTAGATTTGAGATGTCCTTAAAGGGGGAAATGAAATTCTTTTTAGGACTTCAAATCCACCAATCCCTATGAGGTATCTTTATCAACCAGGCTAAGTACGCTATAGAAATACTTTAAAAACATGGTATCAATAAATCTGACATCTAGCAGACCAGACATAGTGCAAACACTATGTTATTGTGCACGTTCTCAAGCAAAACCGACTGCAAAACACCTAAAAGAGGTTAAAATGATCTTTCTATACTTAAAGGTTACCATTAATATGGGACTTTGGTATCTGAAGGATTCTAGCTTTGAACTAACAACTATTTCAGATGCCGACCATGCCGGATGTCTTGATACTCGCAAAAGCACTTCTGGAGGAATACTGTTGGGAATTATATTTGAGTTGATAAGACAAAATATATGAAAGATAAAAGACTTAAAAGACAAAGGAGGAATTCTTCAAAAGATGGAAGATTATAGAAGATTTCCTAAAAGATAATTATAAAAGTTAGGAATATTTGTTTATTTCCTAATACTTATCCTTTGTAAACCTAATATCTTTATTATATAAAGAGATATAGGTCAGTGTTATTTTTTAAGTGTGAAAATATAAACACCAGAAAAGTGTGTGTATGTTCTAGGCGTCAAGTCTCATTGTAGACACCTAGGTTGTTTGTGTTTTAGCCCAAGATCAATGTGTCATTGATCCTGTTACTAGTTATAGTAATCGTTCTAGAATTGATCATCTAGAATTGGGGCTTGTAATATTCATTGTATCAATAAAGATAATAATGAAAAACCTTTTTAAGATAACATTGATTTTTTCTTATTCTGCTGCATGTTATTATCATTGTTATTCATCCTAGATGAGGTCTAAATAACCTCGAGCTATAAACGATCTAAGAACTATCATGTGTTTTAGTTCTATCAGGTGGTATCAGAGCCACGGGGCTCTTGATCTAGGATCACAAGGTGTTTTGATGACGTGTTTTAAAGAAAAAAAGATTAGAAATTTTCTGGTTTTGGAGTTTTGAGCAGATTCAATGTGATTAGGCTTTTGCAAACCCTAATTTAATAAAAACATAAAAGTTCATGATATTAGCAGCATGGTGATTCAAGATGACGAGATGTTTTTTGTTTCTACTAGCTTTGGTGAGTCAATCTTTTGATTGGTAATGAACCCTAGTTAGAACGATTGATGCATAATTCTGGAGCATTAGCAGGTGCCTAACAAGGTTTCTAATTGTTGTTGATTATGTTCGTCGATCAGTTATGATAGTTCCTAGTAATGAGGCATTCATTGGCTGAATCCTTATCCGTGGTTTTAAGGGAGATTTTATTTTGCGTCACTAGGATCGGTTTACCATTTGTACTTGTTCGATGATCAATATTTTCACTTTTATAATCACACTTAATTCACTAAACAATTTATCACTTAACAAACATAAATAAAATCTACTCACTAAGCATACTAATCAACAAATAAGCAAGCATAATTATTTAGCACGAGTATTTATTTATTTTTTGGAGTTTATTCTTTTATATGTTGTTGGATGAAGAGGGACAAGGTGAATCAGCTTGATGATTATTCGCTCGATGACATTAGGGTTTTTCACTAAACCCTAATCCAAAGTTATTTATGAATGTTCTTGGTTCGTTATTCAATTTGGGTTCTTTTGATTGAATATGCTCATGATACGACATGTAATCTGAAGATCAAGAAAGTTGTATTGGATCAAGGGTTTGAATTCATGACTACAAGGTTGTCAAAGATACAAGAAAAGTAACGTGTTTGTGTTGCTTATTCGTGTTTGTACTGCCATGAGAATGATGAATTAGTGACAGCCTAGTAACAGATTAGTGACACTTAAAGCGTCACAAAAAGGCATGGGAGGAAGGAGTAATCGGATCTGTGACAGTTTAGTGACAGATAATGTGTTGCTACAGGCTATGGGAGGAAGGAGAATGCTAATTTGTGACGGATTCGTGACAGCTTTATGACACTAAAAAGCGTCGTCTGGATACTTAAAAAAGGTATCCTTAAACAGTGGTTATAAGTTAGTACTGCTCGTTGTTCTTGTTACTACTGATGTCCTTATTAATTAGTAATGTTATTAATGTGTTTGTATTGTTGGCCTTAAAAAGTTAGTACTGCTCGGGTTTATAGTTTGTACTGCAAGTTTTCATCAAATATCAGACAGTGAAGGCTTTTAGTACTGCCAGTTATGCCTGATATCGGACAACACACGTCAGAAAGTTATCGGACAACACAGGAAAACCAAGTTTGTTTGATTTTGGTTTTTATTCTTTGGTTTTCGAATTGGAAGAGTACAGGTTGGTTCCAACACACACAGTTTTGATTATTGGTTTGTTCAGAAGGTTCTTGGACAAACAGAAGGTTTTTGGATTATGGTTTACATGTTCTTAACAGATTTAAAGGCTCGTATTTTTGGATTCATTGGAATAATTGGTTACGAAGATAGTTATTTATCACTTATTTGGAGTTGAAGTTGAGTTTCACAGGTTTATGTTTTATCATATCTCAAATGGCTTACAACGTTTAGAGATAACTTGTTCGTGCTTAGAAACGATGTGACAAAGACTTGTCAAATCTAGCAAAGGTGTGTGATCTAACTTATGGTGCTCAATGCTCACATTTTCTATCACTTTGGTTATGTGTCTCATAGAAGATGAGAATTTTGTCAAGAGGTTGCGATCTACTTATACTTTGGTCTTGGTATAAGTTTGATGTCACGTGGATAGTACAAGATATAAGACACAAGTTTGGGTTGTTTTACTTCAGCATCAAATTGGTAATACTTAGTTTTCTTCATCGGTGATCATTACATAGAGCTTACAGAATTAAAGATTCAAGAAATGGTTAACATATGGGTTTCAGGGGAAGCTTATTGTTAAAATGTTTAACCATTTACATGCACCACATGAGGTGAAGGTTTTTACTACTGTAAGTTATTATTACTACTGCTAGTTTAAGTTTCTACTGCTCAAGTTCATTTATCTTAAGGTGCGTCATGGAGGGTAATTTGAGTTGTTGGAAGGCTGGATTGGAAGTGTGATAGTGGTTTGGGGTTTTCGAAATCAAAGTTGCATACTTTAGTCCCCTATTTGATTATGACAAAAAGGGGAAGAAGGCGTTTCAAAGATGATGTGCAACTTGTAGATCCTTGGTGGTATAGTTCTGTTCTTTCATATATATTAGCTTCAGGGGAAGAAGCTCGTGCTTATCTTGGTTTTGTCATTATCAACTAGGGGAAGATTATTAGGAATTATATTTGAGTTGATAAGACAAAACATATAAAAGATGAAGGACTTAAAAGACAAAGGAGGAATTCTTTAAATGATGGAAGATTATAGAAGATTTTCTAGAAGATAATTATAAAAGTTAGGAAGATTTAGTTGTTTCCTAATACTTATCCTTTGTAAACCTAATATCTCTAGTATATAAAGAGATATAGGTCGTATAGTTTTCTGTGTGTCAAGATGTAAAACACCAAAAAAGTGTGTGTGATTTAGGCGTCAAGTTCTCTAAGGAGACGCCTAGGTTTAGTGTTTTAGCCTCAAGAATCTTATGATTCCTATTATAGTTCATAGATGTAACCGTGTTATTCTGATCAAATAATATTGGAGCTTGGAATGTTTGGTAAAACCTTGTTGAATAACATTGATGTTCTTATTCCGCTGCATGTTATGTTCAATGTTATTATCCTAGATATAGATCTAAACAATCTGAGCTTATAACGATTCTTTAGACTCCACGGATCTATACTCCTAAAACTCACAATCAAATAAGCTAAGTTAAGCTTATACGAAATAAGAAGCTAGGAGATAAAAAGAAAACGAAATAAGCAAATGCTTGCTTATTCGAATCTAGAAGAAAAGAAAAGAAAGGAAATAGAATAACCTAAAGCTTATTTGAATATATAAGCTTTAAACAAATCGAATAAGCTATAATAAGCTTATTCGAGTGAGAAATAAAGCTAGAAGAGACAATAAGCAAAACTTATTAACAAATAAGCTAGATCGAAAACTTATTAAAGAGCTTATTAGATCGAAAGTTGTTAAACAAATAAGTAATCAAAACCGATAAGCTAATAATAGCTTATTAAATTTATACCTTATTTATTAATAAGTTTCAAAAATAAGCTATTCAATAAGCTTAAAAGAATAATAAGCCAAAAGAGAAAAAGAAGAATTAAGCTGAACAATAAGCACTTCAAACACAAATCTTCATTCCATTAAGCTAAAGAGATCCAATTACAATAAGCTCTAATAAGCTGAACCAGCTTTTACAATATTTGAAATAAGCTAAAACTAAAAAACTACACTAAAAATTTGAGAATAAACTATATCAATCTAACACCTTACTGTTGATTTGCGTCTGTTTATAAAGCCCAAAGTGGGTGGGGGCATTTTTGTCTTTTCAGGCCTTTACCGCCTCTTTAACTGCCAATGATTGGCTCGATCATTGCCTCGGATCTGGAGCATGCTTCCTAGTCATAGACAGTTGTATTTATACCTGATCCACCAATCAGAGAGTATAACAACCCAAGATTTTTCATCAAATGCAAAACCTATTTTACTATTGTCACAATTGTACGGGGAAATTTTTCGCTTTATTACATTACTTGCATTGTCAATATCTCAGTAAGCAAGGTAACTTGTATAACTAAAGTAAACGAGCTTACGCAACCTATCTATGGCCATCATGTCTTCATATATATC
>BQNB010096018.1:2500-10000 GCA_026074375.1 Tanacetum coccineum
CCGGTGGCTATTTGACTAAGGCTGGAAAGAGGTGCTTGCTTTATGAAACTGAAACCTTCTTTCTTTGATTCTTTGATCAGAATACGGATGAGATCAGAAAGGCCATCATTGGGGTAAATGATGTAATAGCTTCGGTTAGAGCGAAGCCCAAAATGGCATAACCAAATGATTGGTTAGCCAATGATGGATTACGAGCCACGGAATGAATCGAGGAACTAAGGACGTTTCCAATACCGATAGCAGCTCCCGCTGAAGCAAGGATACCATGACCGATCACCATCGATAAAGAAGAATATTTCTAAATCACTTCGGGTCAGCGGGGCCTTCAAGCATCCGAAATACGCCGGGCTTGTAAATGAAATATCCCTCCTAAATGACGACTCCTTCAGAAAAACGAAGTTATTCAAGTTTAAAAGGTTGCTTTCAAAATACTAAGATTCGAGTTGTACGTTTAACCAATCAACAATACGAACCAACAATATAACAATCTAAGCTACACTAAATAACAATAATAATAATATAAAGAGATAAGGAAAGGAAAAATCAAACCAAGACGCCAAGATTTTATAGTTGTTCGGCTACGAAGCACCTCTTCGCCCTACTCCACTCCCCGAGTATCCTACTCGAGATTTCACTATGTCAACAAGCTCCCTTTAGGCGGAGAAAACCATTTACACGTCGCTTACGTTGTTTTCCGACACTAAGCTAAATGTCGAGTCCTAATCTTAGCTAGAACCAATCTACCACTTCATAATCACTACACAATCACAAGATCTACACTATCGGATTTACACACTATCCAAATCACAAAATACACAAGATAATTACAATAGAGATTTGGTACTTAGAAGAAGAGATGAGAGATCACTAAATAACAATTCGTTTCTTGGCGAATACGAATGTTCTTCTCTTGCACTTGAATGAGAAAGGAGAGATGAGAAGAAGAGATTAGATCACTTGAAACAAGATCTAAAGATGTTAGTGATCAAGAGATTTAGAGAGAGAAAGAATATTTTTGAAGAGAGAAAGTATTCTGAAAATTTCGTGCTAAGAGGTATGTTTTTCTGCAAGGAATAGAGCAGTATTTATAGGCAGGGAAACCCAACGGTCACTAGGGGCTGTCCTGGCGGTCCTAGATATATATGGGGGCCGCCAGGCCTATAAGGGGGCCTCCCAATAGACTAAGCTCATGTTTTTATCTTTTTGTAGGGAATGTTGTATCTGTTATGGAACTTTCCATTTTGGAGGGAAAATTTGAATTTCAAATTTTTAAGTTTTTAATAAAACTTTTCTTTTTAAAAAATATTTTGTATAATTATTTTTCTGAAATACTTTTGTAAAAATGTGATGGATAAGAGAAAATATTTTCTTGATCACTAATCATGCTTAATGATTTATTTCTTCATACCTTAAGTGATTACTAATCTTAGAAATGGAATTTTACAATTAATAATTTGTAAACGTTTAATTTTATCGTAAACGTTTTTACATTTTGTTATTATCAAAACGTTGAGAGGTCAAAAAATATAAATAACATTTTTAGACATTATTTGTATTAACACTATATTTTGCACAGGACCTCGCTGCAAAGAAATCGACGAAGTTGGTGAAGTATCGATCATCTGGAATACTATATGTGATTGTAGTCATGCTGGAATACAGACGCATTTACAACACACATTCTTGCTCATAAACTCAACTTGGAGAATCTACCGAGCAAAATATCAGGGGAGTTTCTCATTTTAATTCTTTTAATATCCGTTTTTAATGTTTTATCTATACAACGAGAACGTTGTATAATCCAAGTAGGGATGGGAATTAGAATGTATACTTGTCATATTTTTCACACTAAAATACTTAAATTATGCTCAAATTTAAAAAAAATTCAAGCATACTTTTGTGAAATTACTTCTTACATAACCTGCACACAATAACCCTTAGATATTGTGAGGATTTAACCTTATCTGTTTCTAAACGTTTACCCAAATTCTACATATATGAGTGTGCCGATGATGTTGTAGACTTTAGAACTTGGCTTGGTATATCTATTCGAGACCACAATAATGAGTATTATGGATTTAGATGGAGTAACTTGTTTAAACTAGTAAATTTCTAGGATTACACCCAAAAAGCCTTTATATGTTGTTTTATTAACTAACTGCATTGGTTAGTTAAATCTCGTATAAACCCTTTGTTTACTCTCATCTTAAGAGTAAAATACCCCTAAAAAAACCAATAGAGCCAATCCTTTAGGAATAACACCAGTTGTTTGTTTCGTTACACCTTACACCTTAGCCTACCCTATTAGGTTAAGTCCATTTAATAGTTGCTAGTTGCTTAAAGTGTAAAGTATGTATTTCTCGAGTCTTGTGTCAATTTTCTATCTTTGGCACGGATGGGAAGAAATTTGCACATTGCAGATGAGAATGTATAAAGTAGTCAAAACTCATGTATTTTTACTACCAAATCAATTATTGGTACGTCCGAAGAATGAAGAATTATCGAAAGAATTATCCGGAGTTATTATGATCGTGAAGATGGTGAAATTACACCGAGTTTTCATAGTTAGTATATATAAAAAAATGAAAAAATTAGAAAAATCTTAACAAAAAAGAGGAGGAAAGTTTGAAGATTATCGTTTTGCAAAAGCTTAAACCAAAGGAATTATATCAAGGATCGATTATTCGTTGATACGTCTTATAAAGTCAATGATGTAAAGTTTTGTATAAAGTGGTAGATATCGTCACTTGTCTTGTAAAAGCATATAAAGTATGGGATGATTCGGAAGTTGACCGTTACGGGAACGCCAACTTAGGTTGTTGTTTTTTTATCTATGATCAAGACGTGTGTAAATAGTTGTGTCTTTTTCATGGTGTACGTTCAGAAAAAAGTGTCATAGCAACTGTACAATTTGGTTTGGACTTAATATATTTGTTTCTAATCTTTATTTAACAACAATTTTACTTCCCTTTCCTAAATCATAACCATAGATTTTAACACGAATAATATGTGATCGAACAAAGCAAGACTATTCCTTGTTACGGGCCCATGTATGCATGATTCAGCTGCCTTGTTGGTTTATTACTATTGATGAAAGTTAGAAGATCCATACCCTATATCATTCTTCATCCTAACCCTTGGTTAAACTCGAATGAGGATGTTATTTCACACATGTCTATTATGTTGTTACGGCCATGTATGTTTGCTTCAATTGCCTTGTTGGTGTGGTACTTTTGGTGAAAGATTATAGAATGATCAACCCTAAGCCTTATAATACAAACCCATTTTACCTTTATAAACTTGTTACTCCTTAGCTCTAGTGGTGGAGATATGTATCCTTGCCAAGCCTATGATAGAATACTCGTCACGACTAAGCATTTGAGCGAATTAGTTACATGTTACCACATAGAATAGTTGAGTGATTTGAGTGTTTTTATCTACCTATTTTGTGAGGTGTTTGGTCTACCTATTTTGTGAGGTGTTTGGTTATGTACTTGTAATAGATCAAATAAATGCTTAAATGGAAAAATCCTTAGGGATACATTTTCATAAACTTCTAAAGGCTACTTAAGGACAAGTAGGATTTAAGTGGGGGGATATTTGATGACATCAAATAACGTTACTTTTATAGCATCATTTATCCTATGTAAATAACCTATATTGTATAATTATTGCAAAGAATTGTTACTTAATCGTTTATATTTGAGAATTGCAGTAATTATGGAGTACTTGGTGAAGATTAGAAAAAAGAAACGCATTCTGGAGCTTAAACAAAGAAATATGAAGATTACTGATCCTGACATCCAATACGCCGTATCCATCAAGGAAGATACGACGTATATGTGCCTGCACTTCACAAAAAACCACGAAGAAAACAAGATCAATACGCCGTATCCAGGGAAGACCAATACGCCGTATTCAAGATATAGATTGTGAATATTCTGGAAGATATCGAACGTGGTCCCTACTCCAAGAAACTCCCAATACGCCATATCAAAGTCTTTCGATACGCCGTATTGACCATATTCCCGACCTTATAAATAGAAAACCTAAAAACAGGTTTTCAGTAACCTAAAAACGGCTTTTCAGTGTGCTAAATCATATTTTCGATACCTAAACCATAAAAGTCGATTTTTAGAAGAGCAAAATAGGTCTTGCAACGTAATTAATTCCATAGGAAACAACTTGTAATCTCCTATACACTTGTAATCATTTAGTTTTGGTATTATTCGTTAACTCGGTTATTTTACCTTGGCTAAATTATTACTTTTGTATTGATTATGACATTTGAAGGCTAATACCTGGTATTAGCCATTATTATGAAGATCTGAATATTACTTAATTTATCGTTGATTGTTTGTTTATGTTTATCAGTTTATACTTGTTTACGTGCTTTTGTATGCGACCTATCATTCAACTGGATCTAGTGATACGGACCAAGTAATCTAGATGTCGGGATGGCTCTCCATATAGTGATTTATACATCTAGACCAATAGGATCACAAATAATAACCTATCTTTGCCCTTAGATTGTGAGCTTAGTTGGACCGGTAGGTGACCCTTGGGATCAACGAGTATGTTCTCAATTAATTGGTAAAGACTTGGTTAGTAGACTACTAGTGTATGAATTGCCTTTAAGCAGTAAGTGGGTAAAGTCTCTATGAGCTAGGGCTTAACAAGATCACCATTGCTTTAATCACTAAGATATATTATAATCAGCAAATAAGGATGCTTTATACGGATATGTTTAATTATGACAGAATTCTTCGTGTCTAGGTCTTTGGAAGAAGTACCGCCTAAGTCTTAAGAATGATATGCTGCCTCGAGATAAGTAATCATTGCACCTAATAAACAAACCAACGTTCTAATTGGATTAATAATGGTTAATACAGTTTTCTTATATTTTGCTAGACCGTTCTTTTATCTTCTGTTAAATTTCTTGCGTGTTTTTAGTGTCTTAAGTTGATTTTAGTCACCACAAAACTCGTACCAGTCTCTTAGGCTGAAAACCCCCCTTATCCATTAGATTTAGGATTAACATAGGCTTAGCATAGGTTTAACATAGAATAGAATTAACTTAGTTTAGATAACCAAAATATTAATAAATTGAAAGATTGTTTCTCGCTCTTAGTGAGTAAACTCCCATCGACCAGGTACATTGCCTGTTAAAGTGTTGTTTTGGTAAAGTCGGCAAAATATAAATTTAAGACTTGAAACATAAATTATAACCACACAATGACACATCATGGACCCGCAACAATTAGTCTCGTTTAAACCAAGTCAACAACCATCAAACCACTTAACCTACTTTTCTGGTATGACAAGCGGGAGAGAAATGACACCACCACTGGGTTTTTCGACCCTAACTCTTATACCTAGTTCTAATGAATTACCACCCATAACTGTCTCCACATTTACCACCACAACTCATGAAAACATGCGACTCAACAATCGCGCTTCCACCTCAGCCAATCATGATCCAATCATTAGCCCTGCTTTCGTTGAGGCTAATTATGAAATTCTCGATTACCTCTTAATGGAACGACGAAAACAGATACGCAACAAAGACCTCCGTACTGAACTGGAATATTTCAGTGAGGACTGTGATGAAGAGAGGGAAATGGAACCAAGACTTGTACGCATTAGAGAAACCACCCCGGTTCTCTATACGAGGTCTCTAAGGGCTCGAAGACAGAGAGAGGGTGGTAGACTTTAAAGATGTCCCAAATCTGGATAGGGGCAGGGTAGAAAGATATTTCGAAGGTGGGAGGCCTTCGGGACTTGGAGCAGATAACAATAGAGGCCAAGGAATGAATCTACCTCCGCTCTTAGCAGCTCACTTAGGGAGGAGCAAAAATGGTCAACCATTGCAGTCGTCTCTGACCTCCGTATACGGAGGCCCTCAGTCTTTGATTAACACCAAAGGAGATCTCCCTCCTAACGGTACGTATCTCTCACATAATGCTCAGCCTTTCATACCCAATAATTTACAACCACCCAATGGACTTATGCCTACTCATGTCAACCTTTACTCCCAACCACATATGGGTGTCACTTTAGAGCAGTCTCTAAATTACCTTCCTCGTGCTCAGAATGGTAACCCCTCTTTTGGGGGAACCTTCATCCAGTACCCCTAGGGAGGGTATGTTTCGCATGTTCTTACGAGCAACAACGTTCCTCCCTACAACGGGTTCATATACCCTGCGGTTAATCCCTCCAATAATTATCCCTTCTACACACAACCTATGTACACAGCCAAATATATCTGCCTACCCAAACCCAGGCTCCACGGGTCTTTTCACAGATCCGAGTGGCTGTGTGACCCTGTTTGTTCGTTGGAATAAGGATTATCCTCTTCTAGACGGGTTAGAAATGCCTTCTCATGTAGGCTCTTATGACAGAAAGGGAGATCTCAATAACTATTTACACCTTTTAGAAGGGGCCATCTGTATGCAAAAATGGGCGATGCCCGTAGCCTGTCATATGTTCACATACACCCTCAAAGACTCTGACCGAATATGGTGGAATAGTCAAAAAGCATGTAGTATCCTCAACTACGAGGATTTGAAGGAAAAATTTTGGTCACACTTTAGCCAGCAAAATAAGTTTACAAAGACACACCTTGCGGTGCACAACATTAAGCAGAGAGAAGGCGAAAGCACTAGAGCCTTCGTCACCAGGTATACAGATGATACTTTACAGATTTTGGGTTTATACGAAGACCAACATATTTTCGGATTTGTTCATAGGCTAAGAACAAGAAACCTGGTGGAGTTTCTCTCCACAGACCTCTCAACCACTTATAAAGGTCTGATGGAGAAGATTTACACTTGGATTGAAGCAAGAGATGTGGCAACCAACAGAGCTCCGAATGACCGAAGGGAGGGTATCGACAGATCTAGGAAAAATCCTTCCTCTGACAACAACAAAGGACAGATTAACAGAGACAGGTTCTCCCCATACTATAGGTCTAATCATGGGATGCTCTCCAACCTATCCAAGAGCCCAAGGGAAATTTTGGCAACAGAAAAGGTCACAAAAACCTTTGAACAAGCTCCTTGCTTACCCAGAAGTAAGCAATCACGGGACATGTCTAAGTATTGTCACTTTTACGAAGATCATGGGCATGATACCAATAAGTGCCGGGAATTGACGCACCAAATCAAAGAAGCTGTAAAATTAGGACATCTAGCTCACCTAGTAAAAGGGATAAAAAAGGGAAAGGCGAAAGCCTCTGATACTCAACTGGGTGAATAAAAGAAATGAAACAAATATACAGCACCTTTCAAAGCCCCAATCCTTATGATAAGTAGGGATAATCAAAGAGGAAGTCAGTGGAAGATTTTGTTAACGAGGTAAGGAAAATCACATTTCCACCTGTTTCAAGCATCAACTCTTCAGATCGAGTTATCATAAAGGCCTAATAATCCGAAAGACAAGTGAACAGGGTATACATGGATAGAGGAAGCTCATGTGAAGTTATTTACAAGCATTGCTTCT
>BQNB010096018.1:15000-23659 GCA_026074375.1 Tanacetum coccineum
CCCCCCCCCCCACCCCCCCCCCCCCCCCCCCCCCCTCCCCCCCCCCCCCCCCCCCCCCCCCTCCTCCCCCCCGCCCCCCCCCCCCCCCCCCCCTCCCCCCCCCCCCCCCCCCCCCCCCCACCCCCCCCCCCCTCCCCCCCCCCCCCAACCCCCCCCCCCTCCCCCCCCCCCCCCCCCCCCCCCCCCCCCCCCCCTCCCCCCCCTCCCCCTCCCCCCCCGCCCCCCCCCCCCCCCCCCCCTCCCCCCCCCCCCCCCCCCTCCCCCCCCCCCCCCCCCCCCCCCCCCCCCCCGCCCCCCCCCCCCTCCCCCCCCCCCCCCTGCTCCCCCCCCCCCCTCCCCCCCCCCCCCCTCCTCCCCTCCGACAGAGATTCTCAACTTTGTCACTGTAAGGTCTAATTCACTACACAGCTTGTTACTCGGAAGGACTGCTATGCATTGAATGGGTATCATAGTGTCTACAATCCATGGAGCCATAAAATTCCACACTCCTAGAGGAATTGGCACCGTATTTTTGACACGCGAATTCAAAAAGGTAAAAGAGGAGCAAAAAAAGCTAAAAGACTCTAAAGGGTATCCTCAGCAGCGTGGACGCTTAAGAAAGGATCGTTGTCAATGAAAAATATCCTGAGCAAATAATCATTTTAGGAAAACAGCTGCCAACCAGCTTCAAGATGAAACTACAAGGTCTCCTAAGGGCCAACGTCGATGTCTTCGTGTGGACCTACACTCACCTAACAGGAATTCTAAGAACCGTGATGGTGCGAGGAAAACCTTTCAATACAGAGCACAGATTAAACGAGTTCAAACACATAGAGCTAGTCAAACAAAAGAAGAGGAGTCTAGCACCAGATAGGAACGAAGCAAAGCGTAAATAATTAGAAGAGCTTACGAAGGCTAATATTTTATGAGAAGTCAAATACCAGACATGGGTGTCAAACCTTGCTATGGTAAAAAAGGATGACGAAAGATGGAAGTTATGTGTAGACTTCATAGACATAAACAAGGCTTGTCCAAAAGACCATCATCCCTTACCAGCAATTGATGAAAAAGTAGAAATTCTCTCCAAGTTCTGGCTGAAGTGCTTCCTAGACACATATAAAGGTTACCACCAGATATAGATGGCTAAAAGAGACGAGAAAAAAACAGCCTTCTTTACAAGAGAAGGAGTATTCTGCTATAAAAGATTACCTTTCGGTCTGAAATACGTAGGAGCCACATACAAAAAGTTAGTCGATAAGGTGTTCAACGATCAAATAGGAGGCAACCTAGAAGTTTACGTCGATTACATGGTTATAAAAAGAAACTCTGAAGAAGACATGCTCGTTGACATCAAAGAAACCTTTGACAAACTTCGTGCCATTAACATGAAGCTCAACCCAAGAAAATGATCTTTTGGTGTTAAAAAAGGACCGTTCCTGGGGCATCTCATTACGAAGCAGGGGATCAAGGCTAACCCTTTGAAGGTGAAAGCAATCTCAGACTTACAGCCACCAAAAACGATAAAAGAAATACAGAGTCTCAACGAAAAATTGGCGGCCCTGAGTTGATTTCTCTCAAAGGGAGCTGATGCGTGTCGTTGAGTGTAGGTACTATTTATTATCAAGTTTTACATTTATATTTTGCCGATTATACATAAAACAACACTAACAGGTAGTGTACCCGATTAGATGTAGCTTCGTTGGTAAGTAAGGTGTCGATCACTAAGAGCAAGAGCCTTAATCTTATATTTCTATTAATATTTTGGTTAACTAAACTAAGTTAATTTAAACTATGTTAATTCTAATCTATGTTAAACCTATGCTAAACCTAATTCTAACAGATAAAGGGGTGTTTTTAGTCTGAGAGACTAGCACGGGTTTGGTGGTGACTTAAATCAATTTAAAACACAATAACACACGAAAGCAGATAATCAAAAGATAAAAGAGCAGTCTAGACAATTATAAGAAAACTGTATTGACCATGATTAATCCAATTAAAATGCAGGTTTGTTTATTTTAGTGCAATGAGTGCTTATTTTGAGGCGGCATATCATTCCAAGATTTAGGTGGTACTTCTTCCTAAAACCTAGACACGTAGAATTCTATCACAATTAAACGCATCTGCATAAAGCATCCTATTTTCTTATTATAATCTATCTTAGGAGATTAATAATGGTGATCTTATTAAACCCTAGCTCATGGAGACTTTACCCAATTACTGCTTAATGGCTCTTTATATACTAGTAGTCCATTGTTCGAGTCTTTACCAAAGGAATCAGTATGTTATTTGTTGATCCCAAGTCACCTGCTAGTCCAACTTGTTCACATAAACCAATGGTAAAGATAGGTCAATATTTTTGATCTTATTACTCTAGATAAATAAATTACAGATATGGAGAGCCATCCCGGCATCTAGCTAGCTAGATATTTTGCATTCCTAGATCCAGCTGAATGAAGGGTCGCATACTTAAGCACATAAACAAGTATGAATTGACAAACATAATCAACAACCAACGATAAATTAAGCAATCGATATAAACAAACCAAACATTTAAATCTTCATAATCATGGCTAATACCCAAGGGTATTAGCCCTTAACCATTGTAATTGATACAAGAATAATCAATCAACCAAGGTAAACTAACCGAGTTAAATGAATGATACCAAAAATCGAACGATTATAAGAGTATAGGGATTACAAGGTGTTTCCTATGGAATTAGAAGCTTCGCTTGACCTCTTCTGCTCTTCTTGTCTTCTGAAAATCGACTTTTGTGGTTAGAGTATCAAAAGTATTATCAAGCAAACATAAAACTCGTTTTTAGGTTTTCTATTTATAGTGTCTGTAATTTCTTCGATATGTCGTATTGGTTGAGGTCAATACGGCGTATTGGGGGTTTCTTGGAGTAGGAACTACGTTAATATCTTCCAAAATATTTAATTACTTAAAATAGAATGTGGCGTATAGAAGTCTTCTGGATACGGCGTATGGGTCTTTGTTCTTCGTGGTTTCTTGTGAAGTGCAGGCACGAATACGTTGTATCTTCCTTGATAGATACAGTGTATAGTCAGTCCGAATAGTTTCTTTAGATTTCTTAGATTTAGCTCCAATATGCATGCCTTTTTGCTAATCTTCACAAAGTACTCCATAATTACTGCAAATCTTAAATATAAACGATTAAGTATCAATTCTTGCAATAATTATATAAAATGGGTAAGAAACATTGGATAAATGATGCTATGAAAGTGACGTTATTTGATGCATCAATACCCTCCACTTGAATCCTACTTATCCTCAAGTAGCCTTTAGAAATTTATGAAAATGTATCCCAAAGGATTTTTCTGTTAAGCATTTATTCGTTCAATTACTAGTACACAACCAAACACCTTACGAAACAGGAAAACTCTCAATTCGCTCAACTAATCTATGTTGTAATGTTTAACTAATTCGCTCAATTGCTTGGTCGTGACGAGTATTCTATCATAAGCTTGTCAAGGATACACATCTCCACCATTAAAGCTAAAGAGTAACAAGTTTATAAATGTAAAGTGGATTTAAAATGCTTAAAGGGTTTGATCACTCTTTCTAATCTCTACCGATACCAATATTCCAGAAAAGGTGACAAAATCATAAATACACACCCATAATGATAGGATAGACACATATGACTACATTTGAACCTTAACTCGATTAAGCTAAAGAATACGACTGGTAGTCTTTACCAAAAGTCATAAACCAGCAAGGGCGACAAACCACATATACACATCTATAACAATCGAATAGAGATACATGATTGCATTCAATTCCCCCACTTGAGTAAAACCAAGGGTTAGGATGAAAAGTGATATAGGGTATGGATCTTCTAATCCTTTCTCCAAAAGTAATAAACCAACAAGGCGGACAAAATCACATATACATGACCGTAACGACGGAATAGACACATGTGATTGCTCGCATCCTCATTCGAGTAAAACCTAAGGGTTAGGGAATATGAAAGGGAAATAATTGTTGTTAAATAAAAATATACAAAATAAATAGACTAAGTCCAAAAAAATAAGGTACAAGTTGCTAGATACTTTCCCGACCGTTCCCATGATAAAGACACAAATCATGGACTACTCTATGTTTAGTAGACACGAAACAGGCTCGAAAAACGTCTTCGATCAAAGATAAATGAAAACAACCATAGTTGGTGTTCCCATAACAGTCAACTCCCAATCATCCATACTATACATACTTTTACAAAAACAAGTAGCGATATCTACCACTTTATATAAAATTTTACATCGTTGATTTATAACACGTATCAATGAATAATCGATCCTTCAAATAATACCATCGGGTTAAGCTTTAACGAACCGACTATCTCCATAATTTCCTCCTCTTTTTTGCAGCGGTTTTCTTATTTTTTCGATTTTTTTAAACATAAACAATACACTACGAATCTCGGTATAATTTCACCATCTTTACGATCATAATAGCTCCTGATAATTTCTTCCATAATTCTTCATACTCGGATGTACCAATAATTGTGAGAGTAATAAAAATACATAAGTTTAACTACTTTTACATTCCCATTGCAATGTGCAATTTTCCCAACCATACCAGAGATAAAAAATGACACAAGACACAGGAAATGCATACTTTACACTAAAGCAACTAGCAACTGATGTGGTTAGTTAATAACATAACATATATAGGCTTATTGGGTGTAATCCTAGAAATTTACCAATTTAAATAAGTTACTCTAATTAAAACCATAATACTCATTATTGTAGTTTTGAATAGATATACCAAGCCAAGTTCTAAAGTCTACAACATCACCGGCACACTCATATTTTTGTGGGATTTTAGTAAATATTTAGAAACGGATAAGGTTAAATCCTCACATTATCTAATAAGGGTTTTGTATGCAGGTTATGTAACCAGTAATTTCACAAAAGTATGCTCGGAAAATTTTTACATTTAAGCATAATTTAAGCATATTAATGTGAAAAAAATAGGGCAAGTAGCGTTTAAATTCTCAACCCCCCACTTAAATTATACAACGCCCTCGTTGTATAAACATAATAGTTGAAAATGGGAAAAAAAGAATTAGAACGAGAAACTCTCCTGATATTTGCTCGATATGATTCTCCATGTTGAGTAAATGAGCAAGAATGTTGTTGTAAATGCGTCTGGATACCAACATGACTACAACACACACAAGATTCCAGATTATAGATACTTCACCAATGTTGTTGATTTCTTTCCAACGAGGTCCTGTGCAAGATATAAGAAAACCATGCAAGCCTATCTCGGGTATTCTATGCTTAATAAAAATAAAAAAAAATAAAAAATAAAAACTGTACAGGAAGTCAATACGCCGTATCCTAAAACCAGGATACACCTTATGAAACCTGTAAAAAGGATCTGAGTACGGGCCAGTCTGCCAAATACGTCGTATCATATAATGAATACGCCGTATAGTCAGAACTGACAATAATGTTTTAAATGCAGAAAAATTAAAGGACTAGATAACGTCTAGACATTCAATACGTCGTATGGTGTGGGGCGGATATGCTGTATTGATGTCTGGGAAGACAGACTCTATAAAACAAATTAAAAACTGACCGAGATGTCTCCCGAGAAGCACTTTTCTTTACAGCTAAGTCTTTAAGTTAGACTTTTCTTCAGGCTCCTTTACTTCATCTCATGCACGATTATGTGTCCGCGTGTGAGCCATTCCTCAACCTTCGCATCTTGAATAAATTCGGGTCCTAGATTCAAAACTCCTTTGTAGAAACCCTTCAGCTTTTGGTATGAGTGCGAGATTCCATTCATCTTATCTTGTTCACTTACCTTCAGTAATGGCGGGATCTAGTTGCATTTTTCATTAGTGAGGTGTTTGAACCTCGGGTTTGACCGCACCATCTGGTAAGTTACACTATCATCCCCATTGCGGATGGTAATGATTCCATCAAACCTTCTGGCTTCTATACACGAAGCTTTGCAAAAAGGTTCTTGTCACACCCCCAAATAGGGTCCCGTCAGAATAAGCGTCTGGGGGCGTGACGTCATACATATCTTAAGTACAAAGCATAAAGAATGACCTCTAAAGGGGTACGTTTAGAAAATCATAACTTGTTGCATGCTTTTAAAAGTAAATAAGTCTTAGAAACCATTTCAAAGTAATTAAAACATAGCGGAAGCAATATGAAAATGTAGCGGAAGCAATAATAAGGTTTTGACAAAAGACAACGAGTATGAGTAAAGATAGTCTTGAAATCGGTCGAAGTCACATTGCACATAGACTTCTAATGGCACACCTTGAAAATCCAAGCTAAGCACCTGAGAAAAACATGCTTAAAACGTCAACATAAAGTCGGTGAATTCATAGGTTTAATTCAAACATAATTATAGTGGACCATAAGATTCAAAACGTATGTGACAGTTATAACAAATACAACTTCACATAAAAGGGTATTTACGTTGCGCTAAGCTCATTACACTGAAGCTAATAGTGGAAGGTAGCATTTATATTTCCATATAAATTTGCCCTGGTAGGTGTCCGACCAAAGACCACCCAAACTAGTTTCGACATGATATACATCCGTTGGCATGTACAATCCGTCGTACTCAACCAGTAAGAATTACCAAACCCGGATGCGGATTATTAGTCTCAATAGATCTATTTATTCACTTGTGCTTACTAACCAGCCAGTCGGTTAAAGGTAATTAATGGTTCATGATAATACGGGTAATAGTGGTCTAACGCTACTTAAGTAACACGTAAACAAGGGAAAATGTCACGTAAAGTACTTGTTTCTGGTTTGAGAAAAACAAGCAATGTTTCTCACCCCAAAGTTGTAAAATGCATTCAAAAAGTGTAAAATGTGAGGCTATGAACTCACCTTGACTAGTGAAGTGAAGTAGTGAAAAGGCTAGAAGAAAGATCACACGAAATAGAACAACGGTACTTGAACAGGATCTAAGTAATATAGGTTTCAACTTAGAATTAGAATAGTAGAAAAATAATGTTAATGCATAAAGGTTTATCAAAATACTTTTGTTAATGTTTTCTAAAAATGAAACATTAGTGATCGTATTGTGGTGGTAACGTTTGACTCGATAAAGTGCGTCGTAATATTAAGTATATAATACTACATAATAATAATCAAGTAAGTATGTATATTTCGGCATCTCACCCATTCCCTTATAAATAGCTAATATGTTTTAACATAAACGTTTTCTAAACAGTTTTTAAGTATATAAATTTTATAAAAATTTCGGCATGACCCGTTCGTGTTTACACGTTTTCCAAAGTCATAGACTTTATTCAAATCACTTTCAAAGATATAATTCGCAAATCGCAATCTACTATACTATCAAATCCTTTACTAGTTAAGCCGAAAACCCTTTTGGATCCTTATTGGGCTTTTAGGCCCCAATAAGCCTAAAAAGATGATCTGAATTACGAAAAGTTCAAAATAAGCAAATGACTAATATCCAAGTTCGGATATAATCAAATAAGCTATACACGAGCTTATCCAATAAGCTATACACGAGCTTATCCAATAAGCTACACTATGGGCCTAAAGCCGTGGTGTGTTGTCTCATATTGGGTCGTGGCCTGTTAAATCAAATAAGTAAGTTTAAGCTTATCCATTAAGTTTGATAAGCAACTTGTTAAGCAAATAATCACTTGACTCACTAATAAGCTATTAATAAGCTCAAATAAGCCAAGCTAACAACCCAATAAGCCAAACCGTAATCCTTAAGCCATAGTTTAGGCTCAAGTGTTGGGTCGAAACCATATAAGCTCATTCGGGCTTATTTGTTAAGCCCGTTAAGCCAAGTGAAATTAATAAGCTCTTGGATCCTGAATAAGCTATCAATAAGCCATCAATAAGCCAAGAGAATAAGCCAAACCGTGTGGCTTATGGGTTAATCTTATGGTTTTGGGATTTTGTTTGTGGGACGCGGCTTGTTAAGCCCGTTAAGCATGTTTGGGCTTATTCATTACGCAGAATAAGCTCGAATATACTTTCCCTTCTTAAAATAAGCAACGAAATAAGAAAATAACAATAAGTCAAATACACAATAAGCTAAACAAATACTCTTTTGTTTCATTGATGGGCCAAACATAAAGATAAGCCCAATAAGCTCTCCAAGAGCTTATTAATAAGCCGAAACATCAAATAAGCTCAAAGACACGATTTATACTATATAAAAACAACCTCGATCACAAAACTACACTTTCCTTGTCTTTCCTTTATTTATTTTTGAACCAAAGCTAAACCCTTTTAAGGTTTATGTAGTTTTTAAACCTTGATTTTTATAAAACGTTTGTACAACCTTTGTTTATGCATTATAAGGATATCAAAAGTACAAATTTTATGAAGAATGGATTACATACAAAAGATGATGATTAGAAGGTGATTAGAGAATAAATACAACCCAAACTTTGTTTTAAAACTACCTAAATATCAAATGAATCAAACCAATACACTTTATCTTCAAATGTTCTTGATCAAAAATCAAAGTTTGGTGGATTTTTTGAAGGGGTGTTTGTTCGTCAGTTGCAAGAGAGAAGAAGGAAAAGAGAGCAAATTTTGTAAGTGTGTGTGTTTTGTTGTGAGAGAATGTTATGAAATAAAATGAATCTAGACACAAAGTTAATAAGCCTTCAAAATTTGAAAT
>BQNB010096019.1:4049-25729 GCA_026074375.1 Tanacetum coccineum
TTCCCCACAAAAAGACAAAAAGGGGAGCGTAGTCTACTGGCGGCCCCCTTATATATCTGGGACCGCCGCTAGTGACCGTTGAATTTTCCTGCCTATAAATACTGCTCCATTCCTTGCAGAAAATCAGACCTCTTTGCACGAATTTTTTCACACTTCTTTCTCTCTCTAAAAACCTTCTTTCTCTCACTAAATATCTTGATCACTAACATCTCTTGATCTTGTTTCAAGTGATATAATCTCTTCTTCTCATCTCTTCCCTCTCATTCAAGTGAAAGAAAAGAACACTCGTATTCGCTAAGAAATGAAGTGTTGATTAGTGATCTCTTCTCTTTTTTTCTAAGTATCAAATCTCTATTGTAATTATCTTGTGTATTTGTGTAATTAGGATATTGTGTAAATTCGATAGTGTAGATCTAGTAATCGTGTATTGATTGTGAAGTGGTAGATTGGTTCTAGCTAAGATTAGGACTCGACATTTAGCTTAGTGTCAGAAAATAACGTAAGCGACGTGTAAACGGTTTTCTCCGCCTGAAGGGAGCTTGTTGACATAGTGAAATCTCGAGTAGGATACTCAGGGAGTGGAGTAGGGCGAAGAAGAGCTTCGTAGCCGAACCACTATAAATCTTGGTGTCTTGGTTTGATTGTTCCTTCTCTCATCTCCTTATATTGTTGTGATTGTTATTTTCCATTAGTTTAGATATTTACTTGATTGATTCATATTGTTGGTTGGTTAAACATACTACTCGAATCTAAGTATTTTGAAAGCAAAGTATTTTAAAATGAAAACGAACCTGTAAACTATTCAACCCCCCTTCTAGTTTCCACAATTGGTATCAGGAGCCAAGGTCACTCAAGATTTTTAAAATATACTATATTTTAAAGCTTGGATCGACAACAAATTCGCTTTTTGGGTTGGATATAGGTTTGGCAATCAAAACCGAAAATCAAACCGAAAACCGACCCGAAAACCGAATTATATATATATGTATATATATATATATATATATATATATATATATATATATATATGTATATATATATATGTATATATATATATGTATATATATATATATATATATATTATACATTCATGTATACAAAAATACTATTAAAATTTTATCCTAATTAAAAAAAACATTTTTTATGCTTACAATAAATTTTTTTGCTAAATTCTATGTAAATTTTTTTTTAATTTCGGTTTTCAGGTTGACCCTAAAAAAATTTCGGTTTTCGGTTTGGTTCGGTTAAATCCTAGTTCGTACGTTTTTTCGAGTTGAACAAAAAAAATTTTGTAACAGAACTAAACCAAACCAACCCGTCACCCAACCATTCAACGGGATTAGTTTCTATGTAAAACACTAGACTGCCTTTTAAACTACAAATCATGAGACGCCACAAGAATTTGCCGAGTGTCCAGGCCTTTAGAGGGTAAAATCGTCATAAGCGTATAAACTATGTTCACTGATTTTTTTCATGGTACGTAGTAGAACATCTCTCAAAACCATGCATATGCATCTAACATCATCCATTATCATGCATCAATCATCATCAATTTCAACATACAATCATCTTAATCCAAACAATCAAATGAACAAAAGAGAAATTCAAAATCACAATATCATCGTCAGAATCAATGCAGCGTCTACCATCAACAGATTCGATTTATGCATCAATTGCTCATTATTCATTCAATCATAAAAAACATTTTGCATCAAAAACTATTTTCAAAACAAAATGTTGCATGTCATCTAATATAACATTCCATCAAACATGTTTGGATCGAAGTGTTTCTTTAAAACTGGTGTTGGATCGGTCTGATGACGTATCAATCATATTAGCATTATAATTATCGAGTTTGCATATAACAACCCGTAATTTTCATAAATGTAAATATCCATCTATTAATTTAGATGATGTACAATCTATCAGTTATATATGAACTCACCTTTTTCAGGGAAATTTTTCGCTTTATTACATTACATTACTTTGCCAATATCTTAATATCCAATATATCCTGCATAACTAAAGTTAACGGACTCAGGAAACCTTCATATGGCAATCCTATCTTCATATATGTCAAGCAAACATCATAACATGTCAAGTCAATATCATAATATCATTATTACAAGGTACATTATTCCTATAAGGTACCATTTGCAACGTTATATCAAAATGGGCTTTAAACCGTTATCGGATATCTCTAAAACCCCAACATCCAAAAGTAATTAACATCTAAAGTGAATGCACAAGATACTAAAGAATATGACAATCCATATAACATCTTCATTTGAAATATAAAATCTCATCAACTCAAAGTAATAATCTCTAAAAAGCTCAATGTTACAATTCCTTAAAGCATGATCTCTAAAATAGCCGTTTTACCTCCGTTTTCATTCTAATTTCTTCACCACCACTTGTGTACAAGCTACTACACTCATTATACAATGTATAAACCCTAAATATTCTATTCATAAGCTTTCATACATCTTTTTATACTCAAAACCCTAATTCAAAACCCTAAACCCTAAAACCGAGCTAGTTTCTAAATCATGACCCGTTTCTTGATTTTTATCCATTGTAAACTCAAAACAACTCTTAAATAAGTTGTAATAACATAAATTACAACATTTTAAATCATATTCCATCATCATTTTTCATCAATCATATCTACTTTAATTACACAAGGAAATAAATCTAGGAAACCCTAATTGTACCCTAATTGTGATTTTGACCCGTTTACTCATTTTCAGACCATCTCATTCTCAAGTAAGCAACCAAGAGTCATTGTAAACCCATAAAATGAGTTTACAAACCTTTATCCATCATTAACCATCCTTGCTTCAACAATGTACGAGAATTACAAAGCTAGAAAACCCTAAAAGCCTTATATGAACCCTAATTCCAAGCTACGGCTTATTCTTTCAATTTCAACCCATTTTAACTAAAACCAACAATCAAACTTCATTGATAATACTTTATTTAAGCTCTAGGATCTGTATTCCATCATTCCTAATCAAGAGTATGCAAAATATAAACCAAGAAAGTCAAGAAAACCCTAAACGTGCCCTAATCAAAACCCAGACCGACATTTCGTATAATTCTAATCCGTTTTAACCCAAACCAATTGTTAATCTTTGCTAATCCTTCCTATATCAGACATTGGCTACATATATTAACTATCCTTAATCATTTATACACGAAATAAAGACTTGAAAACTTGTGAAAACCTAGTCGAACCCTAAAACAGACCCGAACCCTTTCATACTCAATTTTGACCTATTTCAAACCATTCCAAGTACAAATAACTTATATGAACTCCTTCTATAAACCCTCAAGCTGCTTACCTAGTTGCTTAAACCATTCCTTGGTCAAAATTGAGAGCACATGGCCTCTCTTTTGCTTACTTCAGCCGCGGCAAGCACCAACAACATCCATCACATCAATCTACTTTCCTAGACCTCCACACCTGAATTTCTAGCTTATACACATCATACACTAGACCTACTATGTGTCAAGACCAGATCATAACCCTTGCTTACTCCTTATTCCTTCAAATGGGTATAAATAGGGGCTTTGTGTGTTCATTTAAACTCGCACCCCCCATCTTCTTACTATAACCCTTAAGATAGCAATACTTTGCTCCCATATGATCCTAGGATCATAAAAGATGTTCAAGAAGTAAAGCCTTGAAGAAAACAAATCCCGAGAGTCGTTACTCTAGCCGTACGAAGCCGAAAGCCTCGATTTTAACCCATTCCTAAGCCATAAGCTCAACAGGTTTCTCTACACATATAATCTGCTCATGTACTTTATATATGTACATATATCTGATAAAAATCATAATAATAAAGATTTGAACTTCTCTAAAAACCTAAGTGTTATCCTTTTGATCTAAAGACCGTAACAAACCCACAACCTCTTAATTTCATGTTTTTACTTTAATCTATAAGCTAAGCTTGTAAACTATTGTTATAATCTATCCCAAATAAACCTTAACCAAACATTAAGATAATCTTGATAAGTTCATGAAAGCATTTAGAGCTTAAAACCCGCGGCGTTTTTCCATTTTAAAAACCCTAATATGAAACCCTTTTACTTCCTAGCTAACGAATCGTTAATTTAAACTTGCGTTTGTGTTAAAATCTTCATATTTTAGCTTTTATAACTTATAAATGTCTATTGAAAATGTTTAAAATAAGCTTGCATGACATTGGACATGTTTTGTTAAATAATCCATGCAAGGTAATATCGAAATTTCATAAACTTATAACTAAAAGGACTAAAAGTGTAATTTGCAAATTTTAACTACAGGTGTCTATTATGTCACTTTTTAAAGTACACAAAGGTTTACTTGGTATTAACTTTTAACTTAGGACCAAAGTCGTAAAAATGCAAACGCTAGGGGTCTATTTGCAATTTTCCAAACCCCAGGGACTAAAATGTAACATTTTGAAAAAGTATAAAAAAAACATTCAAAACATTACTAGACATAACTTTAATTAATGCTTGACATGCTTAACATTTCCAAATATTGAATAAAATGCTTAAAACTGCTTATGTTATAACTATTATATCATTCATCATCGATGTGCTTTTAAAAATCATGTCCCAAATCCATATCATACCACAATACTAGGGAGCTTCATATTAAGGAGTTTCATCTTTGTATTACGTTCTGACTGAGTTGTTGGGTTTACGATTTAAAGTGCCCTAGCTCCTCAAACGTTTACTGAATGACTTCTGAATTTTATGATGGCCCAAACGGTGTTGAATAATTTGTAAAATCAAAACGACATCAAATGTAAAGATCTTATATATTCCAATCAAAACTAAGAACTTGACATATAACCCCCAGGTGGCTCGTGTGACGAAGCCGTTACTATTCATTTCATATACATTGCTATCAATTTCCCTATAACTGTTCAGGTGAGTTCATAGCCTCGCATTTCAATATTTCAAATGTTTTATAAACCCGCGAGGGGGATACATGCTATAAACATGAATGCAATTATTTCTGTATGCTATTTCAATTTACTATTGCCTAAGTAACTGCTTTGCCTTTAAGTCCCCATAATCATGAACCGTTAATTTACTCTTCTATACAGCGCGAAGATGTGAATAGATCTATTTTGGGCAGTACACTCCCCGTTGGTGTACCCAGTTACGTGTAACCAATTGCACATCATTAGAAATCACACGGGTATTTTGGCAAAGGTACCCGCAGGGGCTATAACGTATCACCATACCCTAAGGCTTCAGATTCATGAGCTAATGGCAATAATAAATATGTTTTCAATACCGGGAGTTATATCAACGTAACCCAAATATCGCATTTGCATTCAATTATATTACTAAACCTATGGATTCACCCACAAACCTTTGTGTTGACTTTTAGCATATTTTATCTCAGGTACCCCACCTTTAAGGCACGGAGTGGCGATGACATGAAGATGGAAAAAAAAACCATTATCATATCACACTTTGGTAAATACAGATTTTGGACCTCTCTTTTTGTAAAAACTCCGAAAGAAAAATGAATGATAACTTATTTTCAATAAACGACTCATATTGATATCGTTTCTATGATTAATGACTATAGTACCTTGAAGTAATACCCCAATTACATCCGCATGCAATGTGTAAAAATGAGTGTTTACAGATAGGTATCACAAGAGCCAACGATAAGATAACAAGGTTAAAACCTTAACTATAACTCACTTTCTTTTTCCATCCAAGAAAGTCCTCACGTGCCGCTATAATCTACCCGGAATGGTATGTAAAGTTCACATAACAATTATATTACTAAATAAATAACTTATTTATTACCTGCTGGGGTGTGTTAAGCATAACGATGTCTTAACCCCGACCATCCTACTGCAAATTTGGGGATGATGTCTTTTCTTCCAATTTTCCCAAATATGTCCCGCCGGCTTCTCCGATTAATTCCCCGGCCTCTCCAGGGAAAACTTACTCTAGTGCTATCTAATATTATTTGGAATTAATCCTGTCTGCTCACCTAACCCTTCTCGTTATTTCCCATGATCCTTACATGAAACTTACCAGCTTTCTATACTGAAAAATCACCAATCCCGCCTCCAATTGTCACACCTCCTAAAACTCAAGAATTCTTTCTACCAGAAGGACTTCTTTCACCAACAAAATCATCTTCTTCTACCCCGTTCCAACCTCAAACTTTTGAGATTGGCGAAACCTCTCGAATGTCAACTATCGAGCGACATGAGGAACAAATCCTGGATATCTTAAATAGCCTAGATGCAATTCCCATCGAACGTATCGAGCATATGAAAAGTGAATCGAAGGCCTCGAAAAAGGAAATGTAATTATTCAACGAGATTTTGATGCTCTAGAAGCCTAACTTCAGCAAACTCATACTCAGATTTCCAAACTCCAGAGAAAGCAAATAGGATGCAACCATAAAATTTCCCTAGCCCGCTATAGGATTGCTAAATTGGGAGAAGTTATCAACGACATGGAAACTAACGTCACCAAGCAAGACATTAGAAAATCTCATGAACTCCACATCGAACATCCAGAAACCGATGGAATGATCATACCAGTTTCTATTTAAATTTCATTTTTAGCTTAACCTAGCCACGGATGTGTGTTATAACTAAAAACACTTGTCATATCTTGACTATGTATAGTAACATTAGGCAAAAAAAATTGTTCTTAAATACAAAGACAATCCTGTTATCTACCTTGTTGTTTCTTACCACTTTATTCATCTCATCATTATTCATCATTCATTCATCATTCATCCATCATACATTCATCATCATACCATGACCTTTAGATATCACCATTGTTAAAAATGCTTAAATGAAGCATTATTCTTTAAGCATTTCAAGAATAAGCATTTCTCTTTAATCATTTTAAAGAAGAACAATCATTATACTTGTGATATCATTCTTATTATGTGTTATCTTTTGTTGGTAGAATGCCTCCAAAAAGAGTATCAACAACGAAAGCACCGGCTATGACTCAAGATGCCATTAGAAAGTTAGTTGCTGATAGTGTCACCACACTCGCTCCTAGAAGCTCAAGTTCGACACTATGGCAAGTGCAAGTAATCCCGACAGTAACACCGGGCCTATCTCAGGAACTCCCTGCAGTGAAAACGGTAACTACAAAGAGTTTAATAGCTGTCAACATTTCTACTTTAATGGTACGGAAGGACAGTAGGCCTTATTCGCTGGTTTGAACGAACCAAATCAGTATTCTCCCATAGCAGATGTGCCGAAGAGAATAAAGTAACATTTGCTACTGGTACTTTAACTGACGATGCCTTGTCCTGGTGGAATGCATATTGTCCCACCTATGGGAATAGAGCAATCCAATCAAATCACCTGTACTTAGTTAAAAAAGGCTTATTTGAACAAACAAGTATTGTCCTCGGACTGAGATCAGAAAGATAGAAGAAGAAATTTACAATCTGATTATAAAGGGAAATGATCTTAAACCTTATGTTAGAAGATTCCAAGAATTAACAGTTCTATGTCCAAACATGGTACTAAACAACGATAAACTCTTTGAAGCTTTCATCGGGGGACTACCTCAAAGCATTGAAGGAAATGTTACTGCCTCTAAACCTCAAACTTTAGAGGAAGCCATCAACATAGCCAAGCTAATGGATCAAGTAACTAAGACATGCTCCAATGCCAAGTATCGAGTGAACAACAAAGAAAGTTTAGACAACAAATAACTTTTTAACAACAGCTCCCGCAGCAACAACAACTACCGCAACACCAACAATCGCTACAACAATCGTCAACAACAAAACCGAAGGCAAGAAACTGGTAGAGCCTATGCTGTTACTCCATCCAAAAAGTAGTATTTATCCATAGATCTCCTTTGATGTAAGAGCATGCTCAATTTCCATCACAACGGACCTTTTACAAGAAAATGAAATATTTTGCAACAAGGTGGGCCATTTAAGCAAGAACTGCCAAAGCAAGAAGCCAACCACTGGAAGTAATCAACTACCACTGACAGTTGTATGTCATGCTTGTGGAGAAAAAGGGCATTATACAAATTAGTGCCGCAAGACCAACATCAATGCCCAGGAAGAGCCTACATGCAGATAGGATAGGAATGCTCAACAAGACCCCGAACGTATTTTACGGGTATGTTTCTATTAAATCAGCATTTAGTCAAAGTATTGTTTGATTCTGGAGCTGATAGAAGCTTTATATCCATATCACTTGCCTCTAAGCTAAAAATTCCGTCTATTACAATAGATACCTTTTACGATATCGAAATGGCTAACGGAAACTTAGTAAGCACAAACAAAATAAAAAACCAACTGTTATTAAAGGATGTGCACTTCCTAACTCAGGCTAAATCAACCTTTCGAAATCGGATACTCATGTTCAATTAAAGCTTTGTTATTTTTTTCGACGTTGTCATCGGTATGAACTGGTAATCCAAGTATCAAGTCCAAAATTCTCTGTGAAGAAAAAAGTCGTTCACATTCCTAACAAGGTATAACACTAATCATTCGAGGGATCGAAAGGTAAAAAACTCACTAAATCTTTATATTCCTATATAAAAACCGAAATGTATACAGATCCGAGGTTGTCAAGTTTTCATGATTCAAGTAATGGAGAAGAAATCAGATGAGAAGAAAGTAGAAGACATTCCCGTAGTCAAAGAATTCCCAGACGTATTTCCTGAAGATATACCTGGTCTTCCTCCCGTTCGCCAAGTAGAATTCCAAATTGACTTAATCCCTGGAGCAGCACCTGTAACTCGAACACCTTATAGATTGGCTCCTTTAGAAATGCAGGAGTTATCTAAACAGCTTCAAGAACTCACCGACCAAGGTTTCATTCGATCAAGTACATCGCCTTGGGGAGCTCTTGTCTTATTTGTTAAAAAGAAAGACGGATCTTTCAGAATGTGTATTGATTACCGAGAGTTGAATAAACTTACTATAAAGAATTGTTACCCATTGCCCTAGATCGATGACTTATTCGATCAACTTTAAGGTTCAAGCATTTACTTGAAAATCGACTTAAGATCAGGTTATCATCAACTGTGAGTAAAGGAAGGAGATATTCCTAAGACTGCTTTTAGAACGAGATACGGACACTATGAATTTCAAGTCATGCCATTTAGTTTAACAAATGCACCTGCTATATTCATGGATCTCATGATCGGTATATAAAACCATATCTGATAATTCGTAATAGTGTTTATCGATGAAATCTTATCTGTTCTCTGCAACGAGTGAAAGAACATATGCAAATCAACTCAGAATTATCTTGGAATTACTCCAGAAAAGAGAAATTGTATGCCAAGTTCTCTAAATGTGATTTCTGGATGCATATCTTCAATTTTTGGCCACTCATCGATAGTCAAAAGACTTCTTGTTGACCCTGCCAAGATCGAAGCTGTAAAATTGTGACATCTCCCGCTACAACCCACAGAAGTGGCGGTCAATTCTTAGGACTCGCCGGCTATTACCGAAGATTTATCGAAGGTTTTCGAAGATTACAAAGCCATTGACTAAATTAACCCAGTAAAAACAAGAGTTATATCTGGGGCGAGAAGAATCAAGAATCAGCTTTTTAACAACTTCCTTAAACAAAAACTCTGTGAATCCACCAACTTTAGCATAACCAGAAATTGAAACGATAATTTTTGGTCGTTTACTGTGATCATCTCTTCAAGTGTTAAGGAAGCTGTAATAATGCAAAGAGAAAAAGTCATTAGCTTATGCACTCGACAACACAAACCTCAGAAAGAAAACTATACCCCTCATGATCTGAATTAGGACATAATATTCGATCTTAAAATCTGGAGACACTATCTATACAGTACAAAGTGTACAGTTTTCACTGATCACAAGAGCCTTCAACATATTCTTCGTCAAAAAGAATTGAATATGAGGCAACGCCGATGGTTAGAATTACTCGCAGATTATGATTGTGAGATTTGCTATCATCCCGGAAAGGCAAATGTTGTAGCAAATGCCTTAAGATGAAAGAAACGAATCAAACCTCTCCGAGTTCGAGCATTAATCTTAACCGTTCATCCAAAATTACCATCTCAAATTCTCGAAGCCCAAAATGAAGCCCTCAACGAAAAAATGTCACAAATTGAAAACCTACAGAGGAATGGACAAATCATTTGAAATTTGTCCTGATGAAACTCGTTGTATCAAAAACCACACTTTTACCCTACTTTTAGGGCATTTAAGATAGCTTATTCAGCACGAGTCTCATAAATCCAAATATTCTTATTCACCCGGGTTCTGATAAGATGTACCATGATTTAAAGAAACTCTATTGGTGGCCTAAAATGAAGGCAATCATCGCATAATATGTTAGCAAGTGTTTGACATGTTCTAGAGTTAAAGCGAATTCCAAAAGTCCATACCGGTTTATTGGTACAACCAGAAATCCTATGTGGAAATGGAGAGGAAACAATGGATTTTATCCGTTACAAAAAGCTACCCAAAACCACAACCGGAAACATGAAGTGCCATCTTGGTTTCCATGTCGATCGTCTTACCAAATCAGCTCATTTCATTTCCATTTGAGCGACTGATAGTATGGAAACTCTTATGAGGTTATACATCAAGGAAATAGTCTCTTAACATGGCGTGCCAATCTCTATCATCTCGGATCGTGACAGTCACTTCACATCCAGATTCTGGCAATCATTACAATGCTTTGGGTACTCAAACTCTATACAAGATTACAATCATACCATCCGAAAACCGATAGACAAAGTAAAGAACCTCCAAACACTCAACACGAAGACATGCTAATCGAAGCTTGTTGTGATAGATTTCGGAAAGTGAATGGGATAAAACAATTTACCATTGGTAGAATTCTCCGTACAATAACAGTTATCAATGCCATTATCAAGGCAGCACCGATCGATAAGCACTTTATGGACGAAAGTGAGATCACCGTGTTTACTGGGCCGAGGTTTTTGAGATTCTCCACTTACGGGCGCCAAAAATAATTCAAGAAACCACTGAAAAGATCGTACAAAATTCGTCAACGCTTGCAAGCTGCAAGAGACGACAAGAAGTTTACGCCAAGAAGGCGAAGCTTTAGAATTCAAGTTGGCCATGTGTTTATGTTAAAAGTAATCACACCCGTAAGTATCTTTCGATTCGGAAAACGAGAAAAGCATAATCCACGGATAACATTGGACATTCAAAATCCTTGAAAAATTGGCCCAGTAGCGTAACAAACAAGAGCTTCCTGAAGAGCTAGCTTCGTAGTACCAACAATACTTTCGCACATTTCGAATCTCAAGAAATGCATATCCGACGAATCTCTTATTATTCCTATAAAAGAACTTCACTCGACGAACAAACTCAACTTTGTTGAGAACCCTTGGTAAGTTATGAACGTTAGATAAAGCAACTCAAGCGAACTCGCATTCTATAATTCAAAGTATGTGATGGAACTCTAAAAGAGGACCAAGTATTACATGGGAACGCGAAGACTTAAATCGTGCCAAATAACCTCATTTATTTTCAATCACCCTTCAAGTTTATTTAAATCTCGTTACGGAATTTCCTGAAAGGGTGGAGACTATAACAACCCGTAATTTTCAATAAATGTAAATATCCATCTATTAAGTTAGATGATGTACAATCTATCAGTTATATATGAACTCACCTTTTTCAGGGAAATTTTTCGCTTTATTACATTACATTACTTTGCCAATATCTCAATATGCAATATAACATGCATAACTAAAGTTAACGGACTCAGGCAACCTTCATATGGCAATCCTATCTTCATATATGTCAAGCAAACATCATAACATGTCAAGTCAATATCATAATATCATTATTACAAGGTACATTATTCCTATAAGGTACCATTTGCAACATCATATCAAAACGGGCTTTAAACCGTTATCGGATATCTCTAAACCCTAATTCCATGAAGGATTAACATCTAAAGTGAATGCACAAGATACTAAAGCATATGTACAAACAATATAACATCTCATTTGAAATATAAAATCTCTTTAACTCAAAGTATAAATCTCTAAAAGCTCAATGTACAAGTCATTAAGCATGATCTCTAAAATAGCCGTTTTACCTCCGTTTTCATTCTAATTTCTTCACCACCACTTGTGTACAAGCTACTACACTCATTCTACAATGTATAAAACCCTAATGTTCTTATTCAGTTAAGCTTTCATACATCTTTTTATACTCAAAACCCTAATTCAAAACCCTAAACCCTAAAACCAAGCTAGTTTCTAAATCATGACCCGTTTCTTGATTTTTATCCATTGTAAACTCAAAACAACTCTTAAATAAGTTGTAATAACATAAATTACAACATTTTCAATCATATTCCATCATCATTTCATCATTCTACTTCAATTACACAAGAAATAAATCTAGGAAACCCTAATTGTACCCTAATTGTGATTTTGACCCGTTTACTCATTTTTAGACCATCTCATTCTCAAGTAAGCAACCAAGAGTCATTGTAAACCCATAAAATGAGTTTACAAACCTTTATCCATCATTAACCATCCTTTCTTCAATAATGTAACGTAGAATTACAAAGCTAGAAAACCCTAAAAAGCTTATATAACCCAAATTCCAAGCTAAACGCGCTTATTATTCAATTTCAACTCAACCATTTTAACTAAAACCAACGATCAAACTTCATTGATAATACTTTATTTAAGCTCTAGGATCTGTATTCCATCATTCCTAATCAAGAGTATGCAAAATATAAACCAAGAAAGTCAAGAAAACCCTAAACGTGCCCTAATCAAACCCGTGACCTCATTTCTTTAATTCTAATCCGTTTTAACCCAAACCAATATGCAATCTGTTGCTAATCCTTCCTATATTAGACCTGGCTACATAAATTAACCTATCCTTAATCATTTATACATGAAATAAAGACTTGAAAACTTGTGAAAACTTAAAACAGACCTGAACCCTTTCATACTCAATTTTGACCCATTTCAAACCATTCCAAGTGCAAATAACTTATATGAACTCCTTCTAGAAACCCTCAAGCTGCTTACCCAGCTGCTTAGACCATTCCTTGGTCAAAATTGAGAGCACATGGCCTCTCTTTTGCTTACTTCAGCCGCGGCAAGCACCAACAACATCCAACACATCAATCTACTTTCCTAGACCTCCACACCTAAATTTCTAGCTTATACACATCATACACTAGACCTACTATGTGTCAAGACCAGATCATAACCCTTGCTTACTCCTTATACCTTCAAATGGGTATAAATAGGGGCTTTGTGTGTTCATTCAAACTCGCACCCCCCATCTGTCTTACTATACACCCTAATGAAGCAATCCTTTTGGCTCCCATATGAATCCTAGGATCATAAAAGACATCAATAAGCGAAAGCTTTAAGAAAACAAAGCCCTAGAGTCGTTACTCTTCTAGCCGTACTAATCAGAAAGCCTCGCTTTCAACCATTCCTAAGCCATAAAGCTCAACCAGGTTCTCTAAACTTTATAAACTGCTCATAGTAATGTTTATAATGTTCATATGGTGCCTAGATAAATCATAATATTAAGCTTTGAACTCAAAAACCTAATGTTATTGGCCTTTTAGGATCCAACCGTAACACTCCGAAACCCTAATTACATGTTATACTTAACAATAAGCTAAGCTAGTAAACTATTATTTAATCTATTCCCATAAGCTTAAACTAACATTAGATTAAGTGCTTGATAAGTCATGAAAACTTTTGAGCTTAAAACCCGCGCATTTTTCATTTAAAACCCAATATACCCTTTTACTTCTTAGCTTAACGAATCTTAATTTAAACTTGCGTTGTGTTAAATCTTCATTGTTTTATTATTATAACTTATAAATGTCTATTGAAGTGTTAAATAAGCTTGCATTGCAATTTGGACATGTTTAGTTAAAATTTTCCAGGCAAAGGGGTATATATCGTAATTCATAAACTATAACTAAATAGGACTAAAAAGTTCATTCTGTCAAAGTTATAACTACAAAGGGGTCTATTATGTCCACTTTTTAAAGTAAAAAAGGTGGTACTTTGTATAATCTTTTTAAACTTGAGGGACCCCAAATCGTAAAAATGCAAACCCCAAGGGTCTTCTTGCAATTTTCCAAACCCTAGGGTCTAAAATGTAACATTTTAAAAAAGTATAAAAACACATTCAAAATATTACCATACATTAACTTTAATTAACGTTTTGACAGAGCTTAACTATTTCCAAATATAGAATAAAATGCTTAAAACTGCTTATGTTATAACTATTATATCATTCATCATCGATGTGCTTTAAAAAATCATGTCCCTGATATCATATCATACCACATACTAGGGAGCTTCATATTAAGGAGTTTCAATCTTGTATTAAACGTTCGACTGATTTGTTGGGTTTACGATTTAAAGTGCCCTAGCATCCTCAAACGTATACGGAATAGACTTCTGAATTATGATGGCCCGAACGGTGTTAATGATAACTTTTAATATCAAAACCGACATCAATGTAAAAATCTAATATATTCAAAACAAACGAAAACTTGACATATATTACCCAGGTTGCCCGTTACGAAGCTGTTACATTCAATTTCAAATACATTGCTATCAATTTCCCTATAACTGTTCAGTGAGTTCATAAAGCCTCGATTCCACTATTTCAATGTTTTTAATAAAACCCGCGAGGGGATACATGCTAAAAACAAGATTGCAATTATTTCTGGATGCTAAATCAATTTACTATTTGCCCTAAGTAACTGCTTTGCTTTAAGTCCCCATAATCATGAACCGTTAATTACTCTCCGTATAACGCGAATGATGTTAATAATCAATTTAGTCTGGATCCCCGTTGTAGTACCTATACGTTAACCATTGCACATCCATTAGAAAATCACGACGGGTATATGGCAAAGGTACCCGCAGGGGCTTTAACGATATCCCATACCCTAAAGGCTTCGAATTCATGAGCTAATTGCAATAATAAATATGTTTTCAATAATGGGTGTATATCAACGTAAATCAAATATCGCATTTGGCTTCAAATTATATTACTTAAACCTAATGGATTCCACTCAACCTTTGTGTTGACTTTTAGCATGTTTTACCTCAGGTAACGTTATTGCACGGAGTGGCGAGTACATAAAGATTGAAAAACCTTTATCATCACACTTTGAAAATACAGATGTTGGGACGCTCTCTTTTAAAAAACCGCTTAAGAAATAATGAATGCATAACTGATTTTCAAAACGACTCTTTTTTAATCGTTTATCTATGATTAATAGACGTTGTAACCGTTGAATACAACCCAAATTAGCTTCCTCAGCTAAAGTGTAAAAATGGGGGTTTTACATTGCATCGTATTTCACCATCATATTTTGCATCATCAAAGACCATCACCATCATCTTCGGTATTTTTTTTTTTGCATCTGCCGCGCGGCTCATAGGAGCGCGGTGGGGAGAGGTAGTGAGCGGGAGGTGCGGGGGGTCGGGCGAGGGGGCGCGGTTGCGGCAGAGCGTGTCGGATGCAGGTTCGTGGAGGTGCGCAGTGGGGTCAGTTCATTCTCTATGGTACGGGGCGTCGCTTCAGCTTAGATCGGACTAACGCGTAGTGCGAGAGGTCATGTCTCACAGTGCGTGAGTTGTACGAATCAGGGATGATAGTACTCTTGTACTGATTGATTGCATATTAACTCGTAAAGGGTATCGAGACCATGATCGATCTCGTGCATCAACAACTTAATATCATCACTGTCGACACCATAATCTCATCGAGCAATTAGCCAACCCGGGATTGACGCACATGAAACAAAATGTCGAACAGCTTTAGTATAACAAAGAATATGAAATAAGATTATTGTACAAATTTATGATAATTGCAAATTCGATTTATGAGAAAAAACCCATATGATACTGGTATGATATAAAACAAAAATAAAATAATACAGTAATTATTATCATAAAATTTCAACACTTTCATATTGAAAATGTGAAAAGCCTATTAAATCGCAAACTATTTGATAACTGAAGCCAAAGGTGTTTGATTGTTTCTATAAAAAAAAGACCCGCATGCCTTTTTCCTTAAATGCTATGTCCACAAAATTTTTACAAAAAACTTCCACACAATAATGTGGCAACATCATTTGTCCAATCATAACAATTTTGAAAAGGCAAGGACCTTATTTGATTGATCAAATGATGTTGCCACTTTGTGTGAAAATTTTTTTGTAAAGATTTTGTGAACATAGCATTTCTTTATTTTTTAACTGATTATATTTAAATGTAATTTTAAAAAATTACAAAACTGCCATCATGCATCTAAACCCTTTATTTGATCATCTAAGGGCCCTAATTGTCTCCTACTTTTTTTACAAGAGCTATGCTACATCCACAAACACATCCACAAACAAACATCCACAAAATGAGGTGGCATGTTTTGATTGGATTAATCAAAGAGAAGAGAGAGAAAGTATTTAAAAATCATCGAATCAAAACATGCCACCTTATTTTGTGGATATTTGTTTGTGGATGTAGCATAGCTCTTTTTACAATAAGAAGCTATTTTATTTGAACTCCTCTCATCATCAACACCCTTATTTTAATATAGCTAATAATAATTTGCTTTAGCCCAACAAATAATCATGGGCTTATTTAATAAGTGGGCTCAACTTTTCACTGTTTTAACCTTTAACATTTGCCATTTGGGCATTTGGCTATGACGTTGCATGGCAACCTACTACAGAGTAAAAGACTTGTATTTAAGAATTCAGATTTCACTCACAAAAATCAAAAATCCAATCGAACCAGACCAAAAAAATGGAATCAAATTTGCTAAAACTGAACCGAAACGAACTAAATATTCGGTTTGAATATGGTTTTGCAAAACGAAAAACTTAATTTCGAAAATATGCGTGAGTGTTTAGGTGAGTTTTACCTGTAGATCACTTATCAAGAATTATGTTAAGCTCTTATTAAAATACCTATCTTAGTCAGACTATATATATGATAATGAAATTTTGACATTTGAACTCAATCAGTAAAAAATAAATCATTATGTCATGAGTTTACACATCCAAAAGTCAATGATTAGTCTCCTATGTAACCGATTAAAAAATAAAAAGTATTGTTAACCTTTGTTCAAGTGTTATGTTGCGATAGATATAAGTTGCAAATTAATGAAAACCTATGTATTTTCCTATGATACACGGTTCGTTACTTATGTAGTGTTTGATAAAGACTTAATGAGTCTTAATTGAATATTTGGTAAATTAATTAAGTCATTAAAGGCTTGTTTGTTTTTGTGGCTTAAAATAACAAATAAATAAAAAAAAGCCATGAGGAGGAGTTCTACAATTAAAGTCCAATGCTTAGAATCAAATTTTACATTTTACCCTCCTATTTTTTCACATATAATCACACATAACTGATTTTCAAGGTATAAAAGTAATTTTCTTAATTAAGACATTATATTAAGCACATAAAACAAACAGTTATATATCATATACAAACAGACAACATATATCTAGAAAGACACCGTAATTTTATAGGACTTAATAAAAAAATTAAACAAACAGGCCCTTAGTTATAACAGCTTTTAATCGGTCGCTTTTATATTTTTAACAAGTTAAATTAAATAATCTTTCGTCCCATGTTAAGTGTTTGCGATGTTATTTTTGTATATCTTATAATAAGTGTTTATTTTCTATCTCAGCCAATGAAAATAGAATTTAGTGGGTAGATATGATATTTTTTTTTTTTGAACGGCAAATTAAATAGAACCTAGCAAGACGCTAGAAAGAAATTACAAAGAGATTAAGTTCGGGTTTTTCAACCAACTATCCCAAATTAAAAGAGCTATTACATCTACTAACGCACCAATCAAAAGCACGGGAAACAATATCATCGAAAAGCACCGAACGTCTCGGAGGGGTCTCGGCGAAGATAGACTGGTAACTTTGTAATTAGCGTAATCCGTTTAAACTTTGTAAATTATGTAAGTGAAAGTGGAGCATCAATTAGATCATGTGACATTTTACTACTGTTTTCAACTAGATAAATTAATGGTTTATTGGCCTATTATATGATTCTGAACTTTGCTCACCAATCGTTATGGTTATCATTTTCAACTCTTGAAAGTTACAATACATAGCACAGGGAGAGCATCTAATTCTTCTAAAAAACAAAAGAAAAAACTTTACATTGATTGGATATTTGTATGCTGTTATTAATATATTTTCTTGTTTTATTGTGATGTCCCTTTTTCAATCATGTTTTGCATACAACGAAACTCGAAAGCTAACTTATTCCGAATGTTAAAAATAAACTTTTTGGGGGGGGAGGGGGGGGGGGGACAAAAGTATTTCTACATGTGATATTGTAAACATAGCAACATAGGTATTCTACATGTGATATTGTAAACATATCAACATATTTGTTATTTAAGTTAAAAACTAATTAACGGTCAACAAAACGATAGTTTAAAATGCTTTAGTTATTGTGATGTTATTGGATGCATACCGATTTGGCACATCAAGTTATTGTCCATGCAACTTGCATTCTTACACCTATGTTTTCTATCAATTTAAGTTAAAGGTTGAACACTTGAATCTTATAGAAGAAGTTCTCAAGTTATCATTTCAATTTCTATAGATGTCGTTGCCAAAAGAAAAGAACAAAAATGAAAAGAAAAAGGCTTAAAGGGTACATTTCCTTTGAATCTCATATATTTTGTCGTGAAAATGCATGTGCTTTATTATTATTAGGAATTATGGTTTTAGTTTTATTTAAATCAAGGTTTTTTACCAAGCTAACGTTCAAATATACTTGTTACAAAATTTTACAATTCTTTAATCTTTATAGGGTTAAGTCCATCATTTAGGTAACTAATTTACAAAAAATTCTAATGTTAGGTATTGAACTTTGAAAAATAGCATTCAGACCCGCAAAACTTGTTATCACTTGTTAATATATGCAATATGACCTTTTTTTACTGCCACATCAGCAAATAGTACAAAATTTTCAAAGTTACCCACTACACCACACTATTTCCTGTAATGTAAAATTTTACCCATTAAACCCAAAACTTTTTTTTATCACAAAATATGTAATTTTGTATGTGACCCATATCATTTTTCCCGTATGACCCGTATAAAAAAAAATACTAACACAATAAAAATCTAAAACACCATTAACTAAGAAAGTTAATTAATTAACATTCATCAACAGATACAAGTCATTACTACATGAAATATTGTTTGGTCAGCTAATACAAGTTAGATTGCCTAAAAATTAGCTTAAAATGTCACCATAATACTATTTCAAGATGAGTACTAGATTAAATTAAACAAAATGATAAAATCCATTCATCACCTTCAACATCTAACCTTTCTTTTCTCCTTTGACTTGTCTGCACATCTTCCAAGTGTCCTCATCCTAAATTTCTTCAAAATATCACTGTAACAACCGTCAATTTTCGGAACATATTTAAATAATAAATTATAATTATTATTACATGTTTGTCGTTTATAAAATTTATTTTTAAGCTGACTTATCAAAACAACCCACTAGATCACGTTTTTATTATTCGGACTCTAAAGCAATTTGATATAAAACGACATTCCTGACAACTTTTTAGTTTTGACAGAAGATCGCCAGAAATCTTGTTGTAAACCTTTTATAAAATTAGTTTTTCACACTTTTTAATATCAACTACTTATTACAAGTCCTCTAATATGTGCAATATACCATCTTGTATATATTTTTAGTCCTCTAACACGTGAGTTCAATAGTTTGTCCAAGAATCACAAGTCTTCTCATTCGTAATCTAAATAAATAAACTTTTCATAATTAATTTATATACACTTTTATAGATTAACTAATACTTGTGTAATGAGTGTTTCTTCATTGTAACATGAGTTTTAACCTCATAACCTTATGTACATATTTAGTTCAAACCTTGTTAAGCCATAAAAATCCATTTTATAAACTTGTAAAGTTTCCTAGGTGATGATTTAACTACACACAATTATATATAACATAAAATGAAAGTATTGAAAAGATTAGAGTCTTAGATAACCTTAGATGAGTGTAGGGTGAAAGATGAACACAATCAAATCCAACCAAACAAGACCCTAATTCGAATTTATGAGTAGAAAACCCTAATTTCTTTTCTTGTATACTTCTTGTTAAACCACAACCCAAGCTTCCAATACACTTTGAGTGATCTTAGATATACTTGATATCAATGCTTGAACACTTGAAATGAAAATTATATTAATACCCTAATTAAAAGGATTTGAGCCGTAGGCTTATTTTGTTTTTGAGAGAGAATGGTGCTTTGGAAAGTTAGCTAGTAATGAAAGAGTATGGTTTACTTCCTAGTAAATGCCTTATATAGTAAAGGTAACCTTAAACTAACTAAGGTTAATGGATGGTTAATAGTACATGAGCAAAAGACTTTTGTCACACCCCGCAATTTTCGATATTTTAAATTATTATTTTTCCCTTTGACTTTTTGGTTCCGACTTGACTTTTGACTTTTTTGACCTTTTTCGGTCACATAAAAACGATTACCGCGTAGCTGGTAAAATTTTTGAAACGTATTTAAATAATAAATCATAATTACGATTATTATCGCTCATTTGCAAACTTATTTTTCTAACTTATTTGACTTGAAAACGAGAAGATATATTTTTTTTTTCTTCTCAAATTGATTTATCAAAAACGACCCGCTAAATTACGTTTTCACGATTCAGACTCTAAAGCAATTTGATGTAAAACGACATTCCTGACAACTTTTTAGTTTTGACCGAGACCCGAAAACAGTCAGAAAGTGACTGAAATGCCCTCGCAAGATTTAGAAACGAGAAAATATATAAATAATATTTAATTAACAGTTTTACTAAATAAAAATATTTAATAAATTTAGTCCTCATTTTATTCGAAAACGTTTGATTGATAACGCAAATATATGAGTTAGAAATTATTTTTATTTTTATTTCAGACAAGGCGTAACCGGTTCATTTAATAAATAACGAATATTTTTATAAATATTATAAAAATATTTATGAAATATTATCAAGTAAATACTCATTTTTATCAGAAAAATTATTTGAATAACAATGGCGCACGTTTCGCATTTTATTTCCTCCGTTAAGTACCTCAAACGAGTCCCGAAATGATAATTATCAAAAACTCATTAAAAAGTTACAAAATGAACCCTAAACTATTTATAACTTGACACTTTCATTTTAAAAGTTTAATATATATATAAAAATATATAACTCTTATTTCATTCCCATCTCTACAACACACACACACACATTACCAAACCCTAACACACACCTCCCCTCCCCACAAATTTTCCGGCGCCGCTATGGCGTATTCCGGCCATCGGAAAACTTTTCCGACCACAACAATATTCACCTATAGTCGTCACCTCCCCACCACGAACACCACCATCGCAACCCCAACAACCTCGTCATCACCTCCGACCAACACCACCCTATCACCGTCATCACCCTCTCCACCACAACCACCACAATCATCTCCAACATCCTCACCACGTCACCCGCATCACTACCACCACCACAGCGGACACTACACGCAACCACCACCATGGCAGCCAACCGAAACCATCCCCACACCCACCCACTGCCGACGCAACCACCACCGCAGCCACC
>BQNB010096020.1:0-24378 GCA_026074375.1 Tanacetum coccineum
AGCCGATATTGAATGGATGATTTAAGAAATTTAAAGTGCAACCCTGTATGATAGTATTAACTCTAATTATTTTCCCGTTGGCTAGTTCGACATCATAGGTCTAGTACAGTTGTAACGATATCAATTAGGGAACTAAATACAGTAGACACAAAACTCCTATTGACACCAGTATAAAACAAGATAGAAGCATAGCGGTTGTTTAGGAGGAACGTACCCGTAACTACATTGGCATCTGAGTTTTTCCCTGCATTTCCCACTACATAAGCCCTTGATGTTGCTCCACTATTCCCTGCCTGATTTCCTCAGTTGTTATTCTTCAGTTTTGGGCAGTCCTTCTTGTAATGCCCCTGAACCCCACATTCAAAACAAGTAACAACCCTCTGATTCACCACAGGGGCTCTTTGGTTGTTGGTAGAAGTAGCTAGACTTCTACAGTCACGGGCCAGATGGCCAGCTCTCTTGTAGTTGTTGCACTTTGGAGCACACTGCCTATCATGATAGTAGTTGCATTTAGGGCATAAAGGTTTAGATCATCCTTACACTTTCTTCTCACCAGGCCCAAGAGTGTAAGCCCTGGCAACATTCTGCTTCTTAAAGGGTTGTTGTTGATTCTGGTTGCTTCTTGAGTTGTCATCAAGCTTTCTTTTGTTTGCAGCTTGACGGTCAGCAAAAGTACGGATCTTTTAATCCATCGGTTCAGTTGCAAACTCAATTGAATCTTGAATTTTCTTAGGCTTAAACGCCATCACACTTCTGTGAATCATGTCGGGAAGTCCACCGACATACTTCTTGACCTTATCCGATTCATCAGGAAACATTCTTGAGCACATCAGCCAACTCTTGAAAACGTTAGTTATAGCTCAACACATCAGTACCTTTAACTTTCATATTCCAGAGTTCAATCTCTAACTTCTTGATCTTGCCTCTGAGGCAGTACTTATCAGTCATCATCTTTTTCAATGTTTTCCATGACATGCCATATGCAGCATCATAACCAATATACCTTCCCCCCACCCCCCCCAATCGGTGAGGAATTCCCCCATGTTTGAGCATTTCCAAGAAGAGGCAAAAAAAAAAAAAAAAACAAAAAATGTAGCAAACTTGATCTGGCACGTGACGGTGCAGTTGCTAATATGAAATACAGACTCCATCTCTTCAAACCACTAAGTTAGACCAACGACTCCCTCAGTAACCTTGAAGTTAAGGGGTTGGCATTTTAAGAAGTCGATGCAAGTGTACTCACGAGCAGCTCGCTCTGTCCTTCTGCTGCTAGTTCCTGAATCATGGCTGTCATCTCCATTTCTGCTTCTGTTTGCTTCATGTTCTGCCAATGCGTCGGCCACACTTCGGGCTACTAGTACCTTAATGGCGACATCAGACATAGGGGTGGTGGTTCTCTTTGGAGGCATTTTCTTCAAAATTACAAGAAAATATAATACACGTTAGATTTCATACAATCATAAAATGCGACATGACATATGCATAATAAATAAAATGAGATCACATCACATAGTGAAATATACAACCGAAGTGAGATCAACAATGACATAAATAAATTGACATTCATACATAATAATATTGATAATCATACATGATAGTTTGGTTATAAATGACCAGTACAGATGAGATACAAAATGAAAATACGGTCCTAAGGCAATGCTAGCTGGGAGTTACCCATAATACTTAACATGCCATACAAGATAGCCAAATGATGACAAAAATATCACAATAGCATACTAGCTGGGATAGTTACCATAAATAAAACTTTAACGGCTATACAGGATAGTTAACAAAATGGTAAAATACTAACAGCTACTACCAACATCAGCTGGTCCATCCTGAGATCCTACCTCTGTAGTGCGCACTAGCTCTCTGAACATGTCGTGCTCGTTTTGAATGTGGCTCGTCAGTCTGTCCTCATCTCTAATCCTTTGTCTCTGTAGTACATTGACATCCCTCTGCAAAGCTCTAATCTGGGCCTCTATGGCTAGGCTCCTGCTCTCAGAGTGAGCCCATGCCCGACGGGCATCAGTAGCCTCATGCTCATAAGAAGAAGCCATCAAGCAAAAGTATCTCCTCTCTCTCGTCAATAAATAAACCTAAGCTCTCAGCAAGGCTCGGTCATCCTGTGCGTCCTCACAATGCACCTGGAGCTTTTGAGTCTCCTGCCTTTAAGTAATAGCAAGATCTGTAACCCTCTCATTGACCTCCTCTACGGCGGTCATCACTCTACTCTCAGAAGTACAAATACTAGCATCCATAGTAACAATAAATCCATAGTCAACCCTATGGGCTAGAGTATGTCTAGTCTGCCTAGCAGCAGCAGCTGACGGACTCTCCGCAACCTCAAAACCTACCAGTAGGAGCAGTGAAACAAGCTCTCTTCTAAAGTGGCATGTTTACCTCGAGAAGATCATCTCTATGAGTAGTAGATGGTAGCAACAGGGGTGGTGATGGTGCAGGTAATGGTAGTGTTGATGCAGTTCTCGACCAGATCATGGCGAGCCCAGTGGTGCCTCAGCATAAGTAGGGCTAGTATGGGTAGGTAGTGATGGTAGTGGTAATAGTGGTGAGGAAATATGAAGGGGTGGAGATGATAATGGAGTTAGTAGAGATGGTGGTGGTGATGGAGGTGTAGGTGCAGCAGCATACTCAGCGTAGTGTCTTAGCAGATGCTGCCATCGATGTCTGGGGTAGGACAGATATCCTAGCCCTGCGAAGTTTAGGTGATCTAGGTGGTGTGGGTGCAGACTCGTCTATCTCGAATGCCTCTATATCCTTAGCTGAGGAGACATGGTCAACAGCATGTAATGTAGTAGAGTCGGTCAGAGCTAGATGCTCCTCCTCCTCCTTATCATCATCAACATCATCATCATCATCTCCTCCTCCATTAGCAGGATACTCAGTGGGGTCCTCCTTGGGATCCTCCTCCGGATCAGAGTCAGCAACATAGCCCGATGATAGGGCTATAGGTGAAGCATCATCTGGTAAAGGCTAATCTTCAATAGGTGCCTCAGCGTTAGATGGTATCAAGTACTCCAGGTACTCTGGCTCAGGTACATAATCTGGTGAAAGCGGTGCATGCTTTGTCTCCTCAAGGCCAGGCACATAGTCTGGTAAAGGTGGGTGCTCAAGACCAGGCATGTAGTCTAGAGATGGTGGTGCCTGTCCTGGACATTGCGATGCCTCCTCAGGGGCCTCTAGCTCATCATCTGATACCCACTGGAACCTCCATGGCTCAGAATCAGAATAAACAGATGTGTAGGTAACCGTCAAAGATAACAATAAAATAAACTTATATAAGTATAATATATAAGACATGTATAGTAATATACGTAATATAATATAAGTACGTATATAGATCATGTAAGCATCTAGTATAACCAACTAATGCAAACAAATAGTGTATGTATGTCCCATGAAAAACTTTATATGATGCAATGTTTGAAAACGGTTATAGTCCAAGTAAAAACATTTGACCTAGTTCTCAATAACCTTGGCTCTAGATACCAATCTGTAACACCCCCAGCGGAATAAGGGTCTGAGAGTGTTACATCATAGATCAATATCATAAGATAAGAGACGACCTCTATATGAGTCGTTTGAAAATGATACATTGGATTAATTAAATTATTTGTTACAAAAGCTCGAAGCTTAACTTGTTCATCTTTGAAAATGTAGAGATTTGAATAATAACAGATATTCCCAAAATGTAATGCACACAAATCTTTATAGCAATGTGGCTCCAAAATGATAACCACCAATGCATCCTTGTTTCTTGTACCTTATTAACCTGAGAAAAACATGCTTTAAAATGTCAACATAAATTTGGTGAATCCACAAGTTTAAGTAATGTATAAAGTAGGACCACAAGATTTCAAAGTGTAAGACATGTAACACATACAATATCTCAAAATGTAATTACGCCTGCGCTAAGCTCACGACATTGAAGTTACAACATGTATGTATGCAAATTAATGCAAATAATGTGCCCGTGTAGATGTTCAACCCGCAACATCCAAAGTCCGACATGGTATACGTTCGTCGTTTCGGTACCGCCGAAACTAGTGAGCGCTACTCACCCGAACGAGGATGTCAATCCCAAATAGATCTATTCATAACATTCGCGCTTACTACTGGTAATTAACAGTTCATGATTCATGGGCATAGTGGGTTATAGCTACTTAGGAAAACTCGTAATTTGTTTAAAGTGTACTTGCGTCCAAATGTAAAACAATGAATGTTTCTCACCTCAAGAATTGTAAATCATTAGAATCATATAAAAATTAACTCACCTCAAGTGAATGGATTGATTATATAAATCAAATATGCAAATCGCCTCGTGAAATCCGAATGCAGCCTAATTAATTATAGGTCGTATGAGTATAATGTAATTAATATAAATACAACGTCATAAGTTATAGAGTTACACCACCACCTAGTAGCTTTTGTTTAATTTAAAAAGTTGAAACAATAATTAAATCGTATTTATTAAATAAATGTCTACGTATATATATCCGTAAAATAAAATATTATTGTTGTCTAACAATTGATTATTTATTAATAATACTTGATTTAATATTTTTATTGATTATATAATGATATTATATAAATAGTTTGATTGTTTTATAAAATAATATTTATAAAGTTAAAAACGTATATAAATGATACTACAATATTTCTTAATGTTTTTATAGCCCAAACGGACCCGAAAGCACTCGTAAACTACTTTTTATATTCTCAACAAAATGTTATATTCTTATAAAAATGACAGAAAATTATTTATAAGAGTTAATTAGTTTTTATAGTTTCTATTAATCCGAAATCTTTAAAAACTCGTAACTTACCCATTTTAACTTCGTTTCGCTTATTCTTCATATGTATGGAATCGTGACGAGATATACTTGTCAAATAAAATACTCACTGTTTTTATAAGAATATGTGTCAAAACTGAAATTTCAAAACAGTTTATAAAATTACTTTTATAACTTTAAATCTTTCAAAACGGTAACTCATTCATTTTTAGAGTTCTTTATATGCACGGTTTCTTATTGAAATGATCTACCATAATAATATATTTATAAAATTTTATCAATTTCGAATATGTGTCAGTGTTTATAAAACTATTTTTATAAAAATACTTTTATATATTTAATTATCGTAATCTTGTAAATATCATAAATTCTTCATTATAGCTTCGTTTATTGAGTTTCTCATATGCTTGGAATACTCATAACATGTACAATCATCCTAAAATATCCATATATTTTTATTAGATCTAAAACAGTGTTAGTTTTTATAAAACTACTTTTATAAAAAAAATTATATATTTAATTATCGTAATCTTGTAAATATCACAACTTCTTCATTATAGCTTTATTTTTTGAGTTCTTTATATGCTTGGATTCCCTATAAAATGTACTATTTTAATAAAATACTTCCATAATTTATAAAACTTAGAATCTAAACAGAATATTCAAGATAATCCGTATATATATATATATATTATAAACTAGTTTTATAATTTATTACCTGGTTAAATTTGTACAAGTCCTCTACATTAATTAGTGCCACAAGTCTTACATATTTTGGGTCCTCATATTCATGTCCATCATTCTTGTCCATGTAAAGTGTCCTCATAAGAATTTGTATATAAACTTTATAATTAAACTTTCAACAAATAAATTTATAAACTAAATCTATAAATTAACCAATACATATATAAAGTATATTCTTGTGTTCTCTTATATTTTTAACATCATTTCATTATATGATTATATAAATTTGAATCTTATACATGCTTGTTTTAATTTATAAACCATAGAAATAAACCCTAGGCGGTGATTAACAAATATAACATGATATAAAATATGAAATTAAATAATTAGAAATATTAGGGTTATGTTTAGACCTTAGAAGAGTGTATGAAGATGATGAACACACAATTAAACCCTAAATTACAACCCAAATCCGAAACCCTAGTTATAAAAACCCTAGTTTCTTCTTGATATAAACCCTTGATAAAATAATACCCAAGCTTCCAATATACCTTGAATCACCTTAGATAACCCTACTAATAATTCTATTATGCTTAATAACTTGCTAGAAATCAAACTATGGAACCTTAAAATATTATTTTGAGCCATGGGGTAGAGTATAGAAAACAAGAGAGAATTAAAAGTTTACTTGCTAATGGAAATAGAAAGTGTGATAAGTCTTGCATGGTACACCCTTATATACTAGAAGTATTTCTCAAATCCACTAGCAAAACCATGTCTAAGAGGTGATAAATGTACAAAATGTGTAAGGTGTTCTCTTCCTCCCTAGGAGGAGGGTTTAAACATGTGCTTAATACTTTGGAAGTGAGATTTGAAATAGGTTTGAGCTTTATTACTAGTGGATCCAGCCCTTAGTGGTTTATAACATAGAAATGATTTAATTTTTGTGTATTGGGTATAAAAGTGGGTATTTGTTTAAGTATAGATAGGTATTGGTGCTTCCGTGTATGCTTAAATGTATTTTATTACGAAACGTAAACGTTTTACGTAACCAATAGAAATAAAATGTGAAAAGTTTTAAATTATCCTCGTAATAATTATATAACACTTGATTGATGTAAACTTTTACTTGTTTGATGTCCGTTTACATTGAATGTTTATTTTAGTTTACGCGATTTGACTAAACGATGAAAATTAAAAGTAAACGTATAAAAGCCTAAAAATAAATAATGGAAAGTATATAGTCGTAATATGACCTGAAATAACAGATTGTTACGGGACTTATGTGAAAGGCATGTAAGTTAAGCAACATTGTTGTTTTAACGAGATGTAGGATAGATGTCAATGCATTGTTCAAACTATGGTTGACATATCTCAGATTCTACATGTCAAACCTATGTGTAATGAACAAGAAATTTCATCTACATCTACTCAATATGGTAATAACTATCACCTCACATATTTAAATATGTGAAATTGACGTATTCAAAATATTGCATGTTAATTCCCCATAATAGACATGATAGATTAAATAGACAAATTCATTGACAAAATCACTTTGGATCATAACTCATCCTCGTGTTGAAAATGTTGCATTTGTGTTAACTTGTTCATTTTATGTGTTGATTTCATGCTATGTGTATTAAGTCAAAAATAAAGGAAGAGAAATGAACTTCATGTAAACATACTAAAATACACAAATAATAAACATGATAATTTAGTTGTCTCATCCAAGAAACTATGAAATTAATTTACCATCCACTATGGTAATTAACATTATCAATGTTGACACAACACGTCGATCATAAGTCTGAGATATTATGCTTAGCAACTCTTCGCTATTTCATAATGGATTATGTGTCCAATATGTGTAAAATATCCAAAGGGAATACAATGCACATTGAAGTAGGTTTGATAACTTACAACACTCATCCGAGATCCTAAGTATTTTCCTTGTAACGCAAAGAAAATAAAGTTATCATAACCGAAAATCTAAAATGGTGATTAAGGATCTCTACGCAACAAACTACAGTGATAGTGTTAAGCCTGGACAATCTTTGGTGCATGCATGTACACTTGTAGGAGCTAGTTTGTGTAACTAAATCACCCATCCTCAAAATAACAAATCTCAACAAGATCATTAAATTCAACAAAGTACTCAAATCACAATCTTAACTTCAAAACATTATCATTAGATTCTCAACCTAAAACTTCTAATCACCAAAATAGAGTATCTTACTTACCAAAAGGTATAACTACCTTAAAACTTTAAGGAATAAAAAATTACCATGTCTAATCTCCCAAAATCCACTTGCCAAAATTCAAAATCCTTTACATAATTATCACCATTATAAAAATATGTCAACTAAATCACTATCTTCTACACTATCATAAACCCCCATATAATTATGGTGCTTTTGGATAATCAAGAAGACTCTCCAAGAAGTGTGCTTGATAATGAGATGTTTGAAATCTCAAGTAACGAATCAGGATTTGAAGCTGATGAACACCCAAATGATGAAGAAAATAACAATGATATTGTGGCCACTCCACAAGCTCCTAGTGAAGCAATGATAACTAGAATCTATAACACCGGGATCCCTCCCTCACTAATGAGAGAAGACAAGATTTAGGATAAGATAGGGAATCCCCTAAGCCCAAGTCTCATTGAGCATGGTAACTCCAATTGTTGTGAGAACACAATAAATATGGTCAACTCAATCAAAGACCTTTGGGGAAAAACAGAAATATGCTCTCCTCCATCAACGAAGCTATTAAACTTATGCTTGAAATAACCACCAAATGGTGTCATTAAAGAGATTAGTAATAAGCTAGAATCAAAAGCATGTGATGTTGGCAATTAGATCAATCAAATGTTCAACCTATGAGAAACCTATATGGTTTTATGTTCTAATAAAATATGTGTCTTGCGTATGTGTTTATTACCTCTAGCTTGCTTAACAAAAAGTAATTAGAGTCATGAATAACTATACATATAAAATTCTAAAATATGTATATGATGATATGCAACATTATACAAATTCACAATGACTCGTCTTTGTATCCATCCATGTTTTCAAGATTCTAAATGGTTAGCTAACCCATATTGGACTTGCACATGTGTATATGTATTGTTGCTCTTCTTGTCATCTTGTGTTTGCTTATTGCTAGTGTAGCCAAGAACACCTTCGAAGGTGATGCTCTTGACCCATGGATCCTCGCCTTAGAACAAGGGGGAGCAATAATCTAGGGGGAGAACATACTATGTTATCCATTCTTTTCTTCTACGATGATATCAACCTTCAACCTAAATGGGGAGAAGGAAAGCAAGCCTTGAAGCTTATTAAAGCAAGCAAATTACGGAAGAATGAAAGCTTACGAAAGCAAAAGAGCCATAACATATATGAAGCTATGTAAGACTCAAGGTGAAGGCAATGTTCAAGCTTCACCAAATTACAAGGCCGAGATCAAGCCGCAAACTTCATCAACGGTTGTCTTCAGCTCTTCAGCTTCACTATGTTTGTAAATTTATTTGCTTTCCAAAATATTATTTTTCATCATCAAAAAGGGGGAGATTGTTGATGTAACATTGACTAGGGTCTCCTTTATGTTTTAATAATGACAAATAAAATTCTTAAAACGTAAAATAACTACAGATTTGATTTTGTCGGCTTTCATCTTACCCAACAAATGTGGAAACTTTAATAAAGGTATATATATGATATTTGAGCATTTGGGAACACTCCAAATGAGGTTTAGACTTTGAGAGGAGCAAAAAACATATCCTCCTATTTTTACATAAAACGCCAACTCAAAACCTTTATCAACGCCTCTAGCCAAGGCCGAAACATCTTTCTAAACCTAGTATGATCATGCTCAACATACCAACAAGTGAAACCATTCATTTGACCTTAAACCAGATCTACAATGATCCTAATCATGTAACGGGTTTTACTCCCTTATTGGTCAAACTAAGTCAAATGTCACTTTGCGTAAACGCATCCTTTCCTGATATGGGATATGATTTACTTAAAATGAAAAGCATTTAGCTTGTTTGCATCAAGATGATTGGTGATCAAATCCAATGTTGAATATCTTAGATTAAATTCTAAATGACTAATTCAGTTTGTGGTATTTTGAAGTTAATTATACCTTGACTTTTATTACTTCCTTGACCCTTAAATGTTTTTACAAACTTATTCCTCACATGTACAAGTCCTCACTTCCTTCATACACTTCTATAACCCATTCTATCTAACACTTAATAGTCCTTCTTAACCAACAAGTGATTCATTTCTTTCACACACACTCTAAACACTTTCTTCTCAAACCATCCCATAATCACATATGCCCACTCTTTTCTCTCCTATTGGCAATATGATTATTCACCTAAATCAATCTCTTGATTTCACTCTTAAACATTCTCAAACTCATACTTCTCATCCTAATCCTTATTACCTTTTTACTAATCCTCTGTAACACATTTCAAATACAAACTACCTTCCCACACATAATCCTTCCTCACATAAACCTTCCCAACAATGCCAACTCATATTCCTTACACACGTATTTCTTGTGTACTCTATGTACTTTGTGTCCCCAACATTCCCTACCAAAATCTCCCATATCATTTCAAAACTGTTGGGTTCAGTTCTTGAGCCCTTCAGTCTTTTAGTAGATTTAAACATAAAATCCCCTAAGTGTTTATGAAGCTAAAGTCTTTCATTTTGAGTTGCTGAAGCTTTTTCAGAGTTAGCTCTTCAGGTCCTTTGAAGATTTTAAAGTATCTTCACTTAAGTTTATGCAGCGGTACAGAAACTGAAGAAGGCCTTTGGTTGGAGCTTTAGTTCAGCTTGGTTGACAATTCCAAGCTGTACGTTGTCTATCTCCTTATAAGAAGTTGAAACGTGTTGTTTCACTTCTAGAAAGGGTTTTTACAATAGGCAGGAGGGAAAAGAATTGTTTTTATGTCAAAAGAAATAAAGCAACCTCCTTGAGAAATGTTACTTCTAAGTAGGTATTAGAAGTACATCAATTTCCTTAAAGGACTATACATCGGTACTATTAATGCGAATGGTGTATTAAATGGTAGCTCAACCACCCATTTAATGGCTTTGACATATGTATTTGGTTATAAATGTATACCCTAATCCCTTTGCCTTCAAAAGGAAATGGATTCCCAGAGTAAATGTTATCTCTTCCGATTAATGTGATACACATTGAAGAGTTCATTTATCTCTTAAACAAACTGAATAGAAACATTTGAAGCTGAAGCTTCAGTTCTAGTCGAATAGTTTGTTTTCTTATTTCTCATAACTTTGGTTAGAGAATAAGTTTAAAGGAGATAACACCTCAATTGTCATTCAACCACCTTGTCATTTCGCAAGCAAGGTGTGTCATAGATTCTTTATTTGATTCAAATAAAAAGCTATACGTTGTAAAGTTACCTCTGTGTGTTTTAAACTTGTTCTTTATATTTCTTATATATATTTGTTTAAAATTTACTTCATTGCCATGGAATGTGATTAGTCTAAATTGATAAACTTTATATCACATTCCTAGGGACCAACAAGTGGTATCAGAGCCTTTTGGACAATAAAATCTCATAAAAAAGGTTATATAAAAGCTCAAAAAAAAATTATAAATCAAGATTCCCATCTTTATCATGGCAGCAATAGAGGTACCACATGACTCTTGGAATATTGGGGGGTGGCCAGCTAAATGCCGCTCTTGTACTAGAGGTGGAAAATTTCACCAACTAAAAAAAGAGGTTCATGTGCCACATTATTGGTATTGAACCTCAATTTAAAAATATCATCAAAAATGGTCCTTTTATCCCCATGACAGCTGGTCAAAGGAAGTCAGAGAATCAATGGAGTAGAGATAAGAAAGGCTGCTACTTAAGATCAGGCTACTCAAAAGTCTCTTCCATGTCTGTCTTCACAGATGCGAAATGATTTCTGTCGGTTTAACTGCTTTACAGCATAAATCAACATGGGTTTGACCTGATACAGTATCACGAGGGCAAGGGGGGGCGCCCTTCGTCTAATGAGAAAGAAAATAGGTTCACTGGACACTGTGAAATGCTGCTTTGCTATTACACACTTCAAATTCAAAGAAGGTGAATCTCTAACATAAACTTTTACCAGATATAAAGCTTTAATGAATGAGTTAGTAAATGATGACATCAAACTTTTAAAGCTTGAAATAAATACTGGTTTTATAAATGGGTTTCCAAAAAAGTAGCTAAGTTTCTGCCAAAGTCTTAGAAACACAAATAATGTAAAAGATTATGAGCTTGATTCTCTATTTGGTAAACTAAAATATGAAGAAAACCTTATAGACAGTATTTATGAGACTAAAAAGAACAAATCTCTTATCTCTGCAACACTCTAATCAACTGGTTTTCTTCTCTTACTCTATTGGTCCTCGGACTTTTAAGATAGGTCCTGATGATGAGAGGTACAAGAAAGCAAAGTCATGAGTATCTGAAATGTATAGAGGAAGAATACCATGCAAGAGCTCTTTTAGCGTAAATCTAAAAGATTATTCTAGGCAAGGTATTAAAGGTTTAGAGTGCAAATAAAAACAACTGACCAACTGAATGGGTCACAAATATTGTTTTGGCAAAGAAGGGTTCACTCTTTACAAGTGAGTGATCTGTGGTTCAAAAACTTTAGTTTCTACATATTAGCCACCATTTCAACCAAAACCTCTCAGTTCCCCTTAACACAAACCTGAACTAAGGCCTACCATGGCTAAAACTTATTATCATTCAAAATTTATTTTTTTAGATTTTGGGACCTGCCTTTGTAAAACTCTGATTTTAAATGAATGATAACTTATCTTTTAAAAATGTCTCTTTTGAGTCATTTTCTATGATAGTGTCTGTGATTCATGAAGTAATACCCCAGATTAGCTTCCGCTGCTATATGTCCAAAATGGGGGTGTTACACAACAAGTGGTATCAGAGCCTTCTGGTTTATAAAATCTCGTAAAAAAGGTTATATAAAAGCTCAAAAAAATTTAAAATCAAGATCCATCTTAAATGGCAGCAGTAGAGGTACCACAGACTCTTGAATATAGGGGTGGCCAGCTAAATGCCGCTCTTGTACTAGAGGTGGAAAATTTCACCAACTGGAAAAGGAGGTTCATGTGCCACATTATTGGTATTGAACCTCAATTTAAAAATATCATCAAAAACGGTCCTTTTATCCTTATGACAACTGGTCAAAGGAAGTCAGAGAATCAATGGAGTGGAGATAAGAGAAAGGCTGCTAACTTAGATCAGCAACTCAAAAGTCTCATCATGTTTGTCCTTCCAGATGACCAAATAAATCCTGTCGTAAACTGCTTAACAGCTAAATCAACATGGGATGACCTGATACTGTATCATGAGAGTCCCTCTGATGTGAAAGAAAGTAGGGTCATGGACCTGAAATTATGCTATAACACCTTTAAATTCAAAGAAGGTGAATCTCTAACACAAACTTTTACCAGATATAAAGCTTTAATAAATGAGTTAGTAAATGATGGCATCAAACTTTCAAAGCTTGAAATAAATACTAGTTTTATAAATGGGTTACCAAAGAAGTAGCTAAGTTTCTGCCAAAGTCTTAGAAACACAAATAATGTGAAAGATTCTGAGCTTGATTCTCTATTTGGTAAACAAAAATATAAAGAAAACCTTATAGACAGTATTGATGAGACTCAAAAGAACAAATCTCTTGTCTCTGCAACACCTCTATCAACTGCTTCTTCTCTTCCTCTATTGTCCAGGACTTTTAAGATAGTCCTGATGATGAAGAGGATACAAGAAGCAGTCATGAGTATCTGAATGATCTAGAAGAAGAATACCAAGCAAGAGCTCTTTTAGGCAAATCTAAAAGATTCTTCAAGAAAGGTACTTAAAGGTTTAGCAGTGCAAAAACAACTGACCAAACTGAATGTCACAAATGTGGCAAGAAGGGTCACTTTACAAGAGACCGCTGGTCAAAAACTTCAGTTTTTACATATCAGTCACCATTTAAACCAAAACCTCTCAGTTCCCCTCAGCACAAACCTGAACTAAGGCCTACCAAAGACTTTGAAACCAAATACAACAAAGTCAAGGCTAAACTGGCTCTCTTGAGTTCAAGTGCTTCAGTCTCTAAAGCCTCTATGGTAAAGAACAAAGGTCTTATCGCTAAAGCCTATGAATGAGATGAAGAAGAAGTGTCATTAGATGACAATGAGATGGTGAAAGTGAAAGTACTCATGGCACTAGCTGAAGAAAATGATGCTGTCAGCAAAGAAGGTGCCAGAAATGGTGAATGGATAAAGATCTCTATGAGAAAGGTACACACTCTTTTTGAAGTAGAAGAGAATGATGATAGAAAAGTCTGTCTAGATTATTTGTGTATTGATCTAAATTATGTTGAAGAACAAAGAAGTAATCTTTTTTCAAAACATAGAAATCTTGTTCATGAACTGAATACATGCAAAGAACAACTTTTAGAATCAAGACAAGCAAAACTTGATTTTCTTACCATGCATCATGTAAACACTGAAATTCTCAAAGAGAATAAAAACTTAATAATTGAACTGAAAGAGCTAAAAGCAATCACTAAAACATGGCTTAATAATTCTAACAAAGTAAATCAGTGTATCAGTGAACAAATCCCCTCTCAAAAGAAGAGAATTATGGGACTTGATCAACTAACTGAAGATCCCTCCAGTTCAGGGCAAAAAGACCTAGTCTTTGTAAAATCTTTAGCTGATGACACAAAAGTGACCATACCTGGTGTTGAAAGACCATGGTTGTCTGAAGCTGAAGGTTTTATTCTGCCAAATCATGATACTGGTAGTATTTGGAGATGACTCTACATGTACAACAGAAGGTTATGGCTCTATCAAAAGTAATGGTATAGTTTTCACAAAAGTAGCATTTGTAAATGGTCTTAAGTACAATCTAATTAGCATCAGTCAACTCTGTGATGCTAAGTATATTGCTCAGTTTGATGAGAAAAGAGGAACAATCTTCAACTCTAAAAAAGAAGTTGTAATGATTGCTCCAAGAGTAAGAGATGTATATGTTCTTGACATGACATCTTCTGCTCAATAATCGTGCTTCTTTGCCAAAGCTTCTGAAAATCTCAACTGGATTTGGCATAAAAGACTTGCTCATCTAAACTTCAAAAAAAATCAACAAACTTGCAAAACAAAATCTTGTTATTGGTATTCCCTCACTTGTCTACTCAAAGGACAAACCATGTTCATCATGTGAAAAAGGAAAGCATCATATAGCCAGCTTCAAAACAAAATAGACATCTTCTATCAAGAAATGTCTTCATCTTCTTCACATGGATTTATTTGGACCTGTAACTCCTAGGTCTATTAACCATGAAAAGTACACCCTTGTCATTGTTGATGAGTACTCAAGGTACACCTGGGTATACTTCTTGAAGAAGAAAATTCAAGCACCTGAAACCATTATGTCTTTCATTAAAAGAGTTGAAAATCAAAATGACATCAAAGTCAAACAACTTAGATCTAACAATGATACTGAATTCAGGAATAGAATTCTTGTCAACTTCTATGATGAAAAAGGGATCTCTCAAAACTTTTCCTCTCTCTACACACCTGAACAAAATGGTGTTGCTAAGAGGAAAAAAAGAAGCCTCATAGAAGATGCAAGAACAGTGCTTTCAGGATCTGTCTTTTCTAAACAATATTGGACTGAAGCTGTAGCCACTGCATGCTACACTCAAAACAGATCCACCATTGTGAAAAGTCATCTCAAAACTCCTTATGAAATTTTTCATAAGAGAATCCCAAACATCAATTTTCTTCATGTCTTTGGATGTCCAGTTTACATCCACAATCATAAAGATCACTTAGGAAAATTTGATGAAAAAGCTGATGATGGTTATATTTTTAGATACTCACTTGTTTCTAAGGCCTTCAGAGTCTTAAACACTAGAAGACAACAAACTGAAGAAACCTATCACATTACATTTAATGAAAGCCCTGATGCTATCAAATTCTTAAAACCTTTAGTTAACAACATCAACATTGCTGAAACAGAAAGATATCTACCTGATGAATATCTTCATCCTTATAAACCTTCTCAAAGGTATCAAATAAACAGCAATGATTTGTCCTTCATAGAACCCTATGAATATCCTAAACCAGTTGTTCTTGAAACTAAAGTTTCATCTGACCAAAATGGTCAAACTGATTAAAATGATCACAATGATCAAAATGATTAATCTGTTCAAAAATGGTGAAATCTTAAATGATGATCATTCTGAACATTCCAATCACACCAATGATGAACAACTCATTGATAATCTCCCAAACACTAAAGACATTCAGATCTCTGAACACTTATCCTCTCCAAGTGTAGAGGATACTTCAGTACAAAATACAACTCCAATCTAAACTTCACCCTTACCCATTCCATCAATGGTCACTCCAGCACCTCAAGATAGATGGTCTCAGGACAAACACATTAAGCTGGTCAATATCATTGGTAATCTAAGGGCCAGAATGCTCACAAGAGCCATGGCCAAACAACTTAGTGCTGCTTCAGCTCATGAATGTCTCTTTGTAGATTTTCTCTTTGAAAAAGAACCTAAAAAGGTTTCTAAAGCACTAAAGGATCTTGGATGGGTTGATGCCATGCAAGATAAACTAAACAAATTTGCCATAAACCAAGTCTAGACATTAGTTCATGCACCATATGGTAAAACCATAATCAGCTCAAAATGTGTTTTCAGAAATAAAAGATATGAAACTGGAATTATCATCAAAAACAAGACAAGACTTGTGGCTCAAGGCTATAATCAGCAAGAAGGAATAGATTATGATGAGACCTTTGCACCAGTTGTAAGGCTTGAAACAATCCGAATCTTTCTTGCCTTTGCCATATACATGAACTTCATAGTTTATCAAATGGATGTCAAAAGTGCATTCCTCAATGGTAAACTAAAAGAAGAAGTTTATGTCAAACAACCTCTAAGTTTCGAGAGCAATGAGTTTCCCAACTATGTCTGCAAACTGGACAAAGCCCTTTATGGACTTAAACAAGCTCCAAGAGCATGGTATAAGACTCTCTCAACCTTTCTCACTGAACACAAGTTTGTAAGAGGCAAGATAGACAACACTCTGTTTATCTACAAAACTCAAACTGATGTGATTTTGGTTTAAATCAATGTTGATGACATTATCTTTGGGTCTACCAGCACAAAATTATGCAAACAGTTTGCAAAACTGATGACTCAAAGATATGAAATGAGCATGATGGGTGTTCTCACCTACTTCCTTGGATTTCAGATTCCACAATCTGAAAGAGGCATTTCAATTAACCAAGAAAAATATGTTAAGGATTTGCTAAAAAAGTATGACATAAATGGTTCATCAGTGAAGACTCCAATGGTACCCCCTGTAACACCCCCAAATAGGGTCGCAGCGGAATAATGTGTCTGGAAGCGTTACATCATAGATCAATAGCACAAGATATGAGAACGGCCTACAAATGAGTCATTTGAAAACTGATGCATTGGGTTTCATAAATTGTTTGTTACAAAAGCACCATGGCTTAACATGTTCACTTGTAAATGTAAAGATTTTAAAACATAACAAATATCCCTAAAATATAATGCTTCTAAATCTTTATGCAATGACATCTAAAATAACGACCACCAATGTATCCTTGACTTGCACCTTATTGACCTGAGAAAAACATGCTTTAAAACGTCAATATAAAGTTTGGGAATTCATAAGTTATGTACATATAATGTAGATCCGCCGAGATTATCTAAGTGTATGATAATGCAACAGATGCAAACATCACAAAAAATTAATTACGTTTCCCTAAGCTCATGACACTGAAGCTCGACATGTATGAATTGCAATATAAATTGCCTACATTGCCCTTGATGATGTTCTAACACCCAACATCCCAAATCCGACATGGTATACGTCCGTTGTCTGGTCCTTGGATTTTAGATTACACAATCTGAAAGAGGCATTTCAATCAACTAAGAAAAATATGTCAAGGATCTGCTGAAAAAGTATGACATAAATGGTTCATCAATAAAGACTCCAATGGTACCTCCCGTAACACCCCCAAATAGGGTCGCAGCGAAATAATGTGTCCGGAAGCGTTACATCATAGATCAATAGCACAAGATATGAGAACGACCTCTAAATGAGTCGTTTGAAAACTGATACATTGGATTTCATAAATTGTTTGTTACAAAAGCACCACGGCTTAACATGTTCACTTGTAACTGTAAGATTTTAAAACATAAAAAATATCCCCATAATGTAATGCTTATAATCTTTATGCAATGACATCCCAAAATAACAACCACCAATGTATCCATGACTTACACCTTATTGACCTGAGAAAAACATGCTTTAAAACGTCAACATAATGTTGGTGAATTCACAAGTTTATGTAAATATAATGTAGAACCGCAAGATTTCTATGTGTATGATAATGCAATAGATGCAAACATCACAAAAAGTAATTACGTTTCCCTAAGCTAATGATACTAAATCTCGACATGTATGAATTGCAATATAAATTGCCTACATTGCCCTTGATGATGTTCTAACCCGCAACATCTCAAATCCGACATGGTACACGTCCATTGTTTGGAAAACCGGCATAGTGACCGCTACTCACCCGAACAGGGATGTCAATCCCAAATAGATCTATATATATTATTCATGCTTACACAAAGTAATTGACAGTTCATGATAATGGGCTCTGAGGGTTATCGCTACTTAGGTAAACACGTAATCATGTTAAAATGTACACTTGCGTCCAATTTGTAAAACAATGCATGTTTCTCACTCCAAAGCTGTAAATCATTGAAATTGTAAAATATGGGGCTATGAACTCACCTTAGTGAATGAATTGATTATCTAAATCAAATAGTGAGAAAATCGTCACGTAGTCCGAATGCAACCTGATTAAATATAGGTCGTATGAGTATATTATACTTGAATAATACCATATATAATCTTATAAAGTTACACCACCATCTAATGTCCTTTTGTTTGAAAATAATATTTATAAAGTTAAAAACATGTATAAATATTATCTAACTCATATGACATCATTTGTTAAGGTTTTTATAGTCCAAACGGATCTGAAAACACTCATAATCCACTTTTTATGTTTCAATCAGCATGTTCGTTTTAGGAAAAATAGTGCACATGAGGTATATGAAAATAGCGCACAAGAGGTATATATAGTTATCGTAATTTCATAACTTTCATGTTTTAGCTCTGTTTCTAACGTTCTTTATATGTATGGAATCGTGGTTGAAAGATCTAATCAAATATTATATTCATAATATTTATATGTACTGCTGTGAACAGTAACAGTATGTGAAATTTTATAAAAATACTTTTTATAAATTTTAATCATTGAAATCGTATAATAATCATATCTCATTCGTTTTAATTCCGCTTATTACGCTCATTATGTCCATGGTTTCGTATTAAGAAGGATTATCAAAATATTATATTTATAATATTTTAGCCACTGATAAACACTAACTTTTACTGTTTTTGTAAAATTATATAAAACTACTTTTATATAAATAATTGTCGCAATCTTGTAAAAAACATGTTCTTGTGTCCCAACATATTTTTAACATCATAACTTCCTATGAAAAATAATTTTTGAACCATTCATAAGTTTATTTTTATTTTATGAACTCATGAAATAATCCTAGATGGTGATTAAACAATTATAACAATTATATAATCATGAAAATTATAGAAATGAAAGTATGAGTTTTATGATAACCTTGAGCAAATGAAGGATGGTGGTGAACACAAGTCTAAGCCTATTCAAACCCTTTGTTTGATAACTAATCCTAAACCCCACTTGAAATCACTTGAATATACTTGCACTCTAAAACAATACTTGAACTTTTTGCTCTTTCTTTTTGTGTTGCTACTGCCGAACTCAAAGAAAGGGAAGAAGGAATTATTTGCTTTGTGTTTTTTGGTAAATATGAAGTGTTAGGTAGTATGGTACTTAAAATGATCATTTTAGAAAGGTATCTAATGACTTTAGAAGCTAGGGATCAATTTTTGGTATGGTTTTGGTAGCTCTCTTTGATGGTCCAGTTTATAGCAAGCAAAAGGGAGGGTGGGTTCCAAAGTTAGTCACATGAAGTCCTAAGTTAAAGAGTTAATCAAAGAAGTGGAAATGTAGGCTTTTTATACAAGACTTTAGATGTTGGTGTTTCTTTTTTTGGTGTGGTTTTTTGATAAAAGATTTAAATTTTGATATGCAAGGCAAGAGAAGGAAAAGAAAAAAGATTTAAATTTTGATATTTTGAATAAGTATGTAAGTCCAAGTCTGTACTTAAGGTGGTGGTGATTTATAATGCATGCATGCATGCATTTTAACGTATATGTAAACGTTTTACGTAAAGTACGAAAATAAATCATGAAATGTTATAAATTATACTTCTAATAACGCTATAACACTTATTGAAAGTAAACTTTTATTTGTTTGATGCCCGCTTACGTTAAATGTTGATTTTTAGTTTACGCGATTTAACTAATGCGATTTAAATAAAAAGCAAACGCATAAAAGCCTAAAAATAAATAATGGAATAATTGAAGTTGTAAAATGACGTGAAAATGAGGAATGTTACACCCCTTAACAACTTAGGACCTGATCTTAGTGGAAAATCTATAAATGAGACTCGGTATAGATGTATGATTGGATCACTAATGTATATAACGGGTAGCAAACCTGACATTCAATTCTCTACCTGTCTCTGTGCAAGATATCAAGAAAATCCTAAGGAAACCCACCTTATTGATGTTAAGAGAATTTCCAGGTACCTAAAAGGTACTCCTAGTCTTGGTCTACGGTATCCAAAATATTTAGGTTTTGACCTAAAAGGATACTCGGACTATGACTATGCTAGATGCAACATGGACAAGAAAAGCACCTCAGGTGCTAGGAGGCAAACTTGTATGCTGGAGTACTAAAAATCAGCAATCTGTAGCTATACTGAATATGTAGTTGCTGCTGGATGTTGTGCCAACATACTATGGATGAAAATTTAACTCACTGACTATGACATCATATATGAAAAGGTACCCATATTTTTTGATAACACTAGTGCTATTGCAATCTCAAACAATCCAGTTCTGCACTCAAGAACAAAGCATATTGATATCAGATATCACTTTATCAGAGATCATGTTCTCAAAGGGGACATTGAATTATATTTCATTCCCACTCAATATCAACTTGCTGATATCTTCACCAAGCCTCTGGATGAGCCAACTTTTAAAAGATTAATTGTTGAACTAGGTATGCGGAACATTAATTCAAAACCTCAAGCTTCAATACAGTCTGAAGAAAACTGAAGCTTCAGCGATTTCATCCTAAGTTGAACAAGTTTTCATGTTAAATGTCAGTTCAATTATTGCATACAACCTTTAGCTTGCTTAAGTAAATTAACAGAGCAATCACATATGTCTCATTCATGGATTTGCATGAGCATGTGTGGTTTGTTTGCCTTCGCTGGAGCATAGATATTGGTTAAGTCAAGAACTGAACAAACCTAATGTATTTTCTTCGGTTCAGTTTCGACAAATAATTTTATCTAAATCTTCAGCTATCACTCGAGTGAAGTAACTGAGCAATCATATATGTCTCATTCATGGATTTGCATGAGCATTTGTGGTTTTGTCGCCTTTGATGGAAGATTGATGATGAAGAAATTACAATAATCTGTTCACCATGACATAACACAAAACCTGAACCTAGGTCAGCTTTTTCAAACATCAATCTCAAGATCAGTTTTTTTTAAAAGGTATGATTTTTAAAAATTAATATTTAAATATATTAAAAGAAGAAATCCAAAAGTTAGAATAACCTCATCATCTTTCTCTCACCTACTTTTGTAGTGAATAGACGGTTGTTCACTGTTCTAGGTGTCAGATACATGCTTTGCTGACTTTTATTAAATACAAAGTTTAGCACACATGTTGAAAACAAACCCTAAACATTCCCATAACTTTAAAACCTCAAATGATAATTACAAATTCTCAAAGAAAATTTTGTAATTTCATCAGTCATATAAATCACAACACACCAATCAACAACTCATTCTCACAAACAAAACCAAAACACCTCAAACCAGATCAAACCTTCAAAACCCTCACCACTCAAAATGGCAGAATCATCATCACAAAAGACCTCATCACCTGAAATCACTCCTAAAGAAGAACCTGTCACTCTTGACAAACCTGAAAGCCCAAACCCTTTCTTACCTGCAAGTCAGGTTGATTTCACCTTTGATGAGATCACTTTCACCACCAACAATGAAGTTGCACTCTTGTATCCCTCACATCCTAACCAAGATTACTTTGAGGCTGTATCAGACTTCATTTCCAAATGTTGTCTAAAGGAAGCATTCACAAGAGCCCCAAATCAATACAAAGAGTACCTGAGTGAAGTCTGGTATACAGCAAAGACCTTAGATGACTCTAAGGTTTGGATATCCTCTCCTATAGGAGGAGTTAGAGGAGAAATACACCTTTAGGAATACTCTTAGGGCACAATACATACCTCACACAAGTATGTATGTTCATTTACCTTCTATAACAACAGTGAGACCATGGTTTGCAACAATAGGGTATAAGGGAGAGATTGGGGCAAAAAGAACTCTAAAAAAGAGTTGCCTTCCTCCTAGGTAGAGGTTGCTGATGGCTCAAATCATGCAGTGTTTAGGTGGTAAAACAGGTGGCCTAGATCAAATATCAAATAAAGATGCCACTATCTTATACTGTCTGGCCAATGGACTACATATGGATTATGCAAAGATAATATGGGAGGATCTAATTCATAAGCTAAACAAGAAGACTAGGGAAAAGATTGTTCCATATCCTAGGTTTCTATCTCTTCTACTAGAACATATGATGTCTGAATATAAAAATGAAGAGCTTGCCATAAACCCCACTCAGGTCTTCAGTGTTCACAACTTTACACTGAAGCCAAACCAACCTGAAGAACCTCCTTTCGCTGACCACATGAAGGCCATTAGCAACCTAGATGTGCATGTGGACTCTAAAGCTCCAAAACCTTCTTCACAAACTGAGGAGGTTCCCCAAGGCAAAAAGCTTGGAGCTAAAAGTGGACTCAAAAGAAAATGATCTTCAAAACACACATTTAAGTCCACCACTGAGGCATCTAAATCCCAAGCTGGCCAATCAAAAAAGGAAACTAAGTCCAGTTCGGCCAAGGATAAAAGCCTAAGCCATCCTTTACCTCCCACACTAGTGGTTGGTGAAATGTATAAAGAGGCACAGCAAGCAGTTGGTGGCCCAACATCTTTAGGGGCCACCAATGAAGAAGGTGTCCATCCTCAGCTCAGTAGTGGTATGTCTGCATTTATTATTATTGAACATGTTTATTCAGCTTCTTTTATTTGCACTATGAGTCTACATCAGGACATGATGCTTCAGCAGATTCTACAACTGAAGTTGATCCTGGAATATCTGCTCCTAAGGATTCAATATCTTAAAAACAGGGTATGGATGAAGGAACCAAAAACTACTCATTTGATCACATATTTGTATGGTCTAATCCAAGTATTCTTGTAGATAAAACCAAATTTGTTAGAGATGGGTAAAAAATTGCCCATACTGATTCAGGTGCAAATGAGGAATCCAGAGCTGATGACATCTCACTTAAAGTAAAGCTGGAGGATTTATCAAATATCTTGAAAGACACAAGATCTTCCTTCTTCACTCCTGACTCCCCACTAGATGAGCTAATCATTGTTTTAGATGAGAGTGAAGAGGAAGAGGAAGTTGCAAAAGATAAAGACACTGAAGCCACTTCTCATGATGTACCTAATGACACTTCAGTCCCACCTCCTCCATCTCTAAAATTAGCTTAAATTTAAAAGTTAATGGCTCAAGTTCACTTACTTCAGTCTCAGAAGGAAGAGCTAGAACAAGCAAAAGCAAAAGCTGAAGCAGAAGTTGCCTCAATAAAAGCTAAGCCCTCATATCCAGACATCCACCAGCTTATTGAACTTCTGGTAACTTCTTTGAAACCTGAACTATCCAAATTGTTAATACAAATAATGTCTAAATACGTTATTTATATTTTTTGACCTCTCAATGTTTTGATAATAACAAAATGTAAAAACGTTTACAATAAAAATAAACGTTAACAAATTATCAAATGTAAAATTCCATTTCTAAGATTAGTGATCACTTAAGGTATGAACGAACAAAATAATCAAGCATTATTAGTGATCAAGAAAATATTTTTCTCTTAATCCTCACTTTTAATTCTACAAAAGTATTTTATCAAAAATACATTTACAGAATATTTTCTAATTAAAAAAAAAGTTTTATTAAAAACTTAAAATTTGAAATTCAAATTTTCCCCCCAAAATGAAAGGTTCCATAATAGATACAACTTTTACCACAAAAAGACAAAAAAGAGAGCGGAGTCTAGTGGCGGCCCCCTTATAGGCCTAGCGGCCCCCTTATATATAAGGGACCGCCAAGACCGCCACCAGATGACCGTTGGGATTCCCTGCCTATAAATACTGCTTCATTCCCAGCAGAAAAACATTCCACTTTGCACAAAATTTTTTAGTGTTTTCTTTCTCTCTCTAAACCTTCTTTCTCTCACTAAAACTCTTGATCGCTAACATACTTAGATCTTGTTTCAAGTGATCTAATATCTTCTTCTCATCTCTTCCCACTCATTCAAGTGAAAGAGAAGAACACTCGTATTCGTCAAGAAACAAAGTGTTAATTAGCGATCTCTCCTCTTTTCTTCTAAGTACCAAACCTCTATTGTATTTATCTTGTGTATTTGTGT
>BQNB010096021.1:0-25729 GCA_026074375.1 Tanacetum coccineum
GAAAAACTTTGTGAACCAAAGTTGTTAAGCTTATTGAGCTTAACAACTTTCAAAACTACCACCTTTTTTGAAAAGCTAAGAATAAGCTTAAAAAGGGCTTCTAAAAACGACAGTTGGCTAAAAGTGAGCTTAAAGCTAAAAAAGCTAAGTCTTGGTCATTTTTGGACACTTAAGCTAAAGTTGGAACTAATAAGCTAAAAAGGGGGGTTCTAAACTAACCTAAATAAGCACTTAAGGGCTAAATGTATAAACTAAATAAGCTTAAAAAGAGCTTATATTGACAGAAGCTTAAACTAAGCTTAAAGGCTAAAATGCTTAAGTCTTTTGGACTTTTTGGAAGCTTAAGCTAAAACTTAAACTGATAAGCTAAAAGGCATTATCCTACCATCTTAAATAAGCACTAAAAAGGTAAATTGTGACAACTAAATAAGCTCAAAAAGGTCTTAAGCTTGACAGACACTTAAACAAAGCTAAAAAGCAAAAGGGCTTAACTATTGGACAGTTTACACAAAATAAGCCAAGGAAATGGCAAATAAGCAAACACAGCTTAACAATCTAACCAAATAAGCTACTAGGAATCAAATAAGCTCATTAAATAAGCTCAATAAGCCAAGAAGGAAAATAAGCAGTCCCTATACTATGCCTAAGCAAAAACAGTCAAAGGGGTACTTTGAGCTTAAAAATAAGCTATCAAAGGGGCTTTTTAAGGACTGAAATTGAAGGAACTTAACAAAGAGCTTATTGGCTTTTTAGAAAAGCCAATAACTCATGCTCAGGTGAACTAATAAGCTAGATGGGTGGGCTTAAAGTTCACCCCCTAGCACCAGGGGAGAATTAATGCTAAAACAAGGGCTTAATTTGACAGCTTATTTTAAGCTGTCAAATAAGCTTAAATGAAAAAGAAAAGTTGAAACAGATCTAGAGCACTAGGAAATGGACTTGTGCACTAATTTTAAGAACCTAAAACACTCATAAACCTGCTGATTTTTACTCTTGAAAAAGGGACTTTTTGCTTTTATAAATGATGACACTTGAAATTTTGGTGGTTTTGACTCAACAAGTCAAATGACCAAAGGGTCTTTAACAGCTTGTTTTAATCACACAAAAACACAACTTTTTAAAACCACAACTCACAATTACAAGAGCTTATGAAATAAGCTCTTGTAGCTTTTTTTAAAAACCACAGTTTCAACAATGGCTAAAAAAAACTTTGAAAAACAATTTTGAGCTTAAAGATTTTGGAAAACAGGCTTGAATAAGCTTAAAAACTTAAGCTTGAGCTAACTTTGTGACCACAACCCATACAAAACCATTTTGACCCGTTTTTATTGTTAACCCAAACACCCCCTTAATATCTTAAAAGTGATTTTTAAGCTATAAAAGCTGAAGTAAACTAAACTTTTTAAAAGACTAACACTACTTAAGCAATTTTAAACAATAAAAAGATTAAAAGCTAAACAAATAAGCACTTAAAATGGATAATAAGCTAGAACAGTACTTAAGCTATTTTAGACAGTTTTAAGCAAATTGCATATTAGTGAAAGAAAATCAACTACAAGGCATACTTTAGCATAAATAAACACTAATAAGCATAAAAAGAACAGTAATAAGCTAAAAAATAAGCTAATAAGCAATTGCTACAGTAACTTTTTAAGCAAAATTTAAAAGAAATGTACCTTTAATCCTTTGCTCAAAACAGGATTTTTGAAACCTAATTAAGCTCTAACTTACCCAAAGCTTATAAATAAGCTTAAACTAAGCAAAACCCAATGAGCCATCCCAAATTGCTCATTCATCCAATGCTTGATCCAACAGTAACTTTGTTTTTCTTTTGAATTTTTCTTAAAGTTTTGTAAAATAGTTTAGAAACAGGTTATAAAGTGTGCTTAAATAAAAGCTTAAAGGTTTTTAAGAGACATTTGTAATTTAGAACACAAATATAAAACTTAACTGAATTTTCATTAAAAAAGTGAAGTACAAGTACATTGAAGAACTAAACTGAAAACTTAATACATTAAAACTTTTAAACACTAAAAAACTACTCTCTTTTGCCTCAAGGGCTTACAATGCTTAAATAGTAGAAAAACGAGCTAGGGTTCACTTGGTCTTCTTGTCTTCTTGCTGGTGTGTTACTTTGTAGACACACAAACGAAGTGTGTTTGTTGTGAGAGTGTAGACAGCTTTTGATCTTGGCCCTTCATTCACCTTGGTGCCCAAGTCGAACTTTATCAACCATTGATGAATTTGGTGGTTTTTTGGATTGCCAACATGGCAAAGCCCCTTTTTTGGTGGGAAAGATAGTGGAGAGGAGGGGGGATGATTGTCCATGGAGGGGGAAGAAGGAGACCCGTGATTGGGTCTTAGGGTTTTAAAAAAAAGCGGGAAAAGGGTTATAAAGGGGTGACAGGGACGGGTTTGGTGGTTTGCCAACTTTGGTCCCTCAAGGTGTGTGTGGTGTTTGCAATTTTCGTCCTTGGTGTTATACAAGTTTTTGGACTTGGCAAATTAACCCCCTAAAAGTTATATAAGGCATTTCATCCATGGTCCTTGTTAGTTATAGATTTGGGGACTTGGCAGAATTGCCCCTTGTGGTATCTCTTTGCCAGTTTGGCAGATTTGGCCCTTCTCTTTATTTTCTTCCTTTTCTTCTTTAAAACAAGTTAGGGATTTAACAAGTTTAGTCCCTAAACTTGTTTTTCTTGACTTTTTGGCTTCGGGTATGTCGGGGTTGACTTGGGTTGACTTTTTTCACACTTGGGCTTGGACTTGACTGTGTCTTTTTCACGCTTTTCCATTCCGTGTCCGGTTTTGTCGTTTTGGCTTCGTTTTTCGTCCTTTTCTTAGATATCTGTTCCTGCACAACACAATTAGCAAAACAAGCGTATATTTGGCATTTTAAGTCCGTTTTTGGTTATTTTAGCTCGTTTTTAAAGGTAAAAGGTATGTGTAATTAAACACATACCAGGAAACGACTCGGGAGATTTTAGATTTTGCTTTAGTCAAAACCGATATCCTAGAATCTTTTGGAAGTCTTCTTACTATTGATATTATTGATTATCATTATTATATATTTATATATAGTAAGAAATCCTTAATTAATTTTTGGCGCCGTTACCGGGGACGTCGTGAGACAATTATCGTGTTTCGTTTGAAGATTAGTTTTTGAAGACCCTTCTTCGTAAAGTTATCAATTTCCGTTTGTGAATATTTTCTTATTATTAAAAAAAATAAAAAATACCAACAATACTTTTCCTAAAGTATTGAAAGTACCAAAAAAATTAAAAAAACCAACAAAACAAATCGTGTTGTTAATTGTTATAATCGGCTCACCTTTGAATTACAAACTATAAGGAGGGTATAAGGCGGGCTTGATCCCAGGAAAATCGCCCAAAAAGGAAGAACGCTTTTAAATCGCTTCGGCGTGCTAATTCCTTTCGCTCTCTTGTGCGTAGTTTAAAGAGCTACCGTGGACTTTTAATTTCCGATTACCAAAAATATTGTGTTTTATTCATAATTAGTGCATGCGCACTCGTTCTTAAACCCGTAACCGTCCTCAACAACAAGTCCCACCGAATATTGAACCTTTTAATCTTGAAGAATCTCCCGTAGATACGATGGCCGATCAACGTACTATGGCGGAATTGCTCCGTGCACCCACCGAGGGTTATGCGGAGGCAATTGTGGTTCCACCAATTCTTGCTGAGCATTTCGAGCTCAAGCATAGTCTCATTAATATGATGACTTCGGACCAATTCTTCGGACTTAAGAAAGTCAATCCTCATGATCACATTCATTGGTTTAACAAAATAACTTCCACAATAAAATACAAGGATGTGCCTAATTCAGCGATTAAGCTTATGCTTTTTCCATTCTCTCTTGCGGGGGCAGCCCGTCGTTGGCTCGAAAAAGAACCCCCTCGTTCTATTCTCACTTGGGAAGATCTTGTTTCCAAATTCATCAATGAATTCGTTCCTCCCCCAGGAACACAAGCTCCGCAATGAAATTTCCAACTATGAACAACGTTATTTGAGAGAAGTCATTATCATAAGGCATAGGGACCGTTACAAAGATCTCCTTCGTGCATGCCCTCATCATGGTTTTACCGAATTGCACCAACTTGATACCTTCTACAATGCCTTAAACCCAACCGACCAAGATTCTTTGAATTCTGCCGCCGGTGGTAATCTTTTGGAAAGAAGTACTCGAGATGTGTTGACGATTATCGAAAACAAATCCAAGGTCCGCAATTCACGAAATAAATCGATTATTTCTCAAGTGAAATCAAGTGATGTTAATTCTTCTCTTCCCCGAGATAGCGCGAAACTAACTCATGCAGTAAAACAGCAAACAAGTGTATGTGACAACCCGCCAATGACCTGCTATACATAAAAAAATTTCAAGCAACCCCACCTCCAGCTTTCGTAAAAGCCGTTGAGGAAATTTGTTTTACTTGCGGTGGTGCTCATCCGTATTATCAGTGTCTTGCCGCCGATGGCAACACTTTCCTGGAATTTCGGGATAATATTCAAGGATACGTTACAGCAGCCGCGGGTAACTACAATCAGGGTAATTCTGGTTATCGTCCTCCAGGTATGGTTAATCAAACTAGACCATCGAGTTTTGCTCAACCCAACTGGCAAAATAATCAAAACCGGTTTAGCTAACCTCAAGGATATAACCGAGGAAACAATTTCAATCAAAATACAACTTATCAAGCTCCAACTCAACAAAATCAAAGTGTTCCTTTAAGTGAGTTGGAGAAAATTAAGAAGATAAATGATGTTAATATAAAAGCCATGCAAGCTCAAATTAACAATGTGAAAAATGAGTTAAGAAATGAAATGCAAACTTCGATTCAAGCTTCAATGTCAAATCAAACGAATGAGCTTAAGAACGCGATGGCTAGCTTTTTTCAAATGAACACCGCTTCTACTTCGGATACGGGATCTCTCCCTAGCAACACTATTGCTAACCCGAAAGGTGATATGAAAGCCATCATCACCCGAAGTGGTCTTGTTCTTGATGGACCTTCCGTTCTTATGCCTCCTCCATTCATTAATCCGGAGAAGGATGAACGTGTAGAGGAGACTTTAACGGACCCGGATCTCACTGAGTTCACCATTAAGGTCCCACCTCCTCTTGTCCAAAAAGCTAAACCAACTTCTCTAAAGAATTATATCTAGATTCGACCAAATGTACAGACACCCTTGTCTCTACTAGGGGGGGGGGGGGGGAGGGCGGGGATTGGGAGACATCTCCGCGGAGGGGGGGGTGGGGGGGGCGACTCATATCCCTTATCCGTCAAGAATGAACCAAGAAAAACAGAAAGAAAAAGATGAAGTCCAAATTCACAAATTTTGGCAAATGTTCAAACAAATTCACATCAATATCTCTCTTGCCGATGCTTTGATTCTAATCCCGAAATACCAAAAGATGCTTAAAAGTCTCCTTTCTAATAAAGAGAAACTTATAGAATTGGCAAACACACCCTTTAATGAAAATTGCTCAGCGGTTATCCTAAAGAAGTTACCCGAAAAACTAGGTGACCCTGGGAAATTTCTCATTCCGTGTGGTTAGTAGAGAGCTCACTTGTGCGCGTCTGGCCCTAGCGATCTAGGTGCTAGCATCAACTGATGCCTCTCCTCGGTTTGGAAAAAGTTAGGTTTACCCGAGCTTATTTCCACCCAAATTTGAACTTGCTAACCGGGAGATTTGCACTCCGGTTGGAATTGCAAGAGATGTCTTTGTTCCGGTTGGAAGATTCACATTCCCAGCCGATTTCATCATCGTTGATTACGAAAGCGATCCTCGTGCCCCCCTCATCTTGGGAAGACCTTTCTTGAGGACCGCTCGTGCTTTGATCGACGTTCACAGAGAAGAAATGATTCTTCGTGACGGTGATGAAAGATTAACCTTGAATATGAGACATGATACTTCAAGCTATTCTAACAAGCCTAAAAAAGAATCGATCAACATGATTGATATCTACAATATTTCTCACAAAGAATATCTTGAAGACTTGTTTGCAAATGAAAAGATTACCAATCATCCAAGTGGCAATCCTACTTCTTATCTCACTTCTCATACCGACTTAACTTCACCGGAAGTTAATGATGATATCTTTGATGCAGAGGGAGACATTATTGAGAACTTGCTAGGAAATAGTAATCCTTCATCTCCTCTCCCTCCTTTTCATAATTCTTTAAGTGGCAGTACCACTTCTTCTTCACCTAGTCTCCCGATTTCTGAGACTAGCGACTATTTTCTTGAGGAGTTCGCCGATGAACTCGCTCATTTTGCATTTCCACCAGGAATTGATTACCTTCCCTTTGATATCAAATCCGATCTTAGAGAGATAGAATATTTGCTTAACCATGATCCTATCGAGGAAATGGATTCTATTCTCGAAGATTCGGTTGATAAAAATTCTCCTGATGACAATCTTGTTGATACCATTTCTGAGATGTTCACCGATGAACATGCTCTTGATTACTCATCCCCACCATTATGGGATGATTATGATGATGAACTTTTTGATCTTGAGACCGTTAATGATAATACTTATGATGATCCTTTTGACTCCAAGGAAGAGAAAATCAAAGATTCTAAAATCTTGATTGATGAACTTGATCCCCCTAGATCAAGTGATTTCCTTCCTTCCCCCGAGTGTGACTCGGTTTTCTATGAGGATTTTTCCGAGGTTGATACTTTGACTTCAACCGATATCGAGGACAAAGTATTTAATCCGGGTATACTCATTAATGAGAACCTTTTCGAAGTCACTATTCGAGTCTCCAACTATGAAAAGAATGTAAAGAAGACCACTAATGCTTCTTTAATTCTTGAGGATTTTAATCCTCCTCTTTATGAACTTCCTTTCCACAAAGAAGTTCCCGGGCTCGGAGCTTTACTCTCGTTTTCATCCGAAAATGAGGAAAAAGTTTTCAACCCCGGGATTCTAACTTCTAAAGGAGTTCATACTTCTCTTCTCCCAGAATTATCTCATCGGGGCCCTAAAGCTTTCAAAGTCATTAAAATTTTTGAAAGCCCGATGGAGATTTTTCCTTGCTCTTATGGAGAGGACATCCGTGTTTTGGATGTTCCGTGTCTCCATTTCTATCCCCCTTGACCAGTTCAAGTATGGGGGGATCGGGTCAAGCTAAGTGACCTTAAACAAGCGCTTCGTGGGTGGCAACCCATGCTTATCCTAGTATAATGATAATAGTAGTAATGAATAAGTGTTTTGTGTTGTGAGAGAGGCTCGCCTCTTCCATTTTCCGTGTTTTGTGTTTTGTGATTGTATGTCCAGGATTGCCCGGATTTTTGAAGTCTCTCGTGCTCGCGGTTTTGTCCTTCGATCACTCGAGCTTCACATCCTCAGCTTCATTTTGGGAATCTAATATCCAAATCTTATCGACTAACGTTTATCTTTAAGCACACTTAATAAACGGCTTTAGATTTACGTAGAAACCCTTCTTAAAACATTGAGGACAATGTTTAATTCTAGTATGGGGGGGATCTATTGATTTGATTGTGCCTGCAGCCGTTGTTTTCACGTAATCCTGTTTTTACCACCAAAATTCCAAAAAAATGAAAAAAATTTAAAATTTTCAAAAATAAAATAAGTGTTTTGTCACAATTTTGACTTTCCTGCTGGGTAGAATAAGAATAAATTTTGACTCGATCGAGCGTGTTGAGCTCTAGCTTGTTCCTTAACTTTTAGACTAAGCATTCGCGGATTTTTGCGAAGAACGAAAAATGATAGAGTTAATTATGAGTTAGATGCTAAACAAGGATTAGTTGAATCGTATACGTGCTAATAAGTGTAGTTTGGTGGCTTTTTCTCCATAAGCTTCTAACCATGGACTATATAATATCGTGTCTTTCGAAAAATTAAACTTAAATCAATAATTTTTAAAGTATGGATGATATCAATAATTTTGGTTCAAATTTATACTTAAATTTTCTAAAAAGAAATTTTCTCTATATCGTGGTAATATAAAGTGTAATGAAAAGAAATGGAAAAAATGAAAAAAAAATGAGTAATAATTATAAATTGTGGGCTAATAAAAGTTTACTGCATCTTGCCGGCTCACAACCGATGTTGCAGTCTTCTAAAATAAGGCACATAGTATTTATCCGAGACTGATAAAAGTTTGTTGCATCTTGCCGGCTCACAACCGATGTTGCAGCCTTCTAAAAGGTCGAGGATTTCATTAGTTTAATGGATGTGTATGTATATTAAAGTGGTAGTATATGTGATTTAGAAAATAGAGATTTTCCCATATTTATTCAATCACATTTACTACACTTATTAAATATACATAAAATCACATTTTAAATAACGGAATTGAGATTCTTGGTTTTCTAAGTGTTTACTTGTTTTTTATAGTATTGCGTGAGGAACACGGACAATAGTTTTGTGATGGGGATTTTGTATGGTGCTTAATTACACATGCCATTTTCCTTTTAAAACGAACTAAATGTCAAAAATTCGTACCAAAACTACAATTTTATTTGTTGTTTTCACTTATATTGAGCAGAATCGGGATATCCGACAAAAGGACGAAAAATCAAGCCAAAACCGACAAAACCAAGCACGAGAACGGAAAGAGCGTGAAGCAAAAGTCAAAAATCAAAGCCAAAAGTCAAAGTCAAACCCGAGAAGTCAAAGTCAAAGCCGAAGCCGTAAACGAAGAAATACTTAAATGGGCCCACCCGTACCCATTTAATGGGCCGGGTCAGCCCATTAATGTATTATTTGAAGACCATTTCATATAAAAGGGCCCAATACCCTTTTATATATACTCGGCCCAAAACAATAACCAAAGGCCCATTTCCTTAACTGTTATTGACTTAACAGCCCCACAAAACTGCTGTTAGTTTCATTACTTCGTTAGTCCTTAAAGGACTATGAGTGCAATAACAAACTACAACCTCAAGGACTGTTCTTGCCAATTCCTTAAACTCTTTTACACCACAAGGACTACACTTGAAATAGAACAATACAAAATGAGGGGCCAAGCTTGCCATTTCTCCAAACCTTCACCCTGTTACCATCAAAACAAAAACAACTCTTTTTCCCGCCAATACTATTCACCTGTCTCTCTCAAACCACCCTGCAACCTCGACCCCTGCAACTCCAGACAAAACTATCACCCTCTCAACCATACCCCACTTCACATGGGTCAATGCCACCTTGGCAATCCCCTTAAACCTAATTCGACAAGGGAAAATGACAAAGAATCAAGGGTTGAGATCACAAGACTTGGAGGGCACACAATTTGGATGGCTTGGATTGATCTTTGAAGTCTCTCACACAACAAACACACCTCAGAACCCCCTCAGTGAACAAGCACATGAAGACTTGAAGACTCTTAGTATAAGTAGGGCTAGTGTAGCTTATTTGTATGGGTCGAATTTTTGTTAAGTCCAGTATTGTATTAACAAAATTTGTCCATTTTAATACTGTCCTTTAATTACTTGTCATTTAAATACCTGTCATTTAAATTCAGTCATTGTAATTTTTCTTAAGTTAATGAAATTTTAAGCTTTCTTTAAATTATTGTCATTTACTTATATTGTCTTTTAAATACTGTCCTTAAGCTCTTACATAAGCTTCTGTTTCATCAAAAGCTTATATAAAAGTTTGTTTTCAATTTCTGTCTTAAAAAACCAAAATTCACAAAAATCTGTCAAAGATTCATGGAGCATGGTAAATCTTGGATGGCCATGGGTTTAGAGCTTCATGGGAAGCATTAGGACTGGTTTTGAGTGTTAAGTACTTGCCAAAAGCTTTGGACCTTTGTGAGTTTCATTTTTCATTTTTTGCTTATTACTGTTCATGTGCTTATTTCTGCTTATTACCTACTTATTCTTGCTTATTATTGCTGTTTATTGCTTACTTATGCTTTTTGATTGCTGTTATGTCATTTGTTTGTGTTTTTCTCTAAAACTGTCTTATTAGCTTTAAATACTGCTCATATCTTTGTTTGCTTATTTAAGTGCTTATTGCTTTGATCTTACTGCTTATTTTTGCTTTATATTGGTTGATAATGATCTGTACTTAAAATAGTTTGCTTGAATCCTTGAAAACTCAGTTTAAAATTAATTTGATAAACTTAAAGGGATGTTTGGCATAAGGTCTAAAGTGGGTCAAAATAGGTTTTTACACCATTTGGGTCACTAAGGCAACTTGTGCAAGCCTTCTTAAGTTGTTTTTAAGCTGTCTTTAAAAGTTTTAAGTCTTAAAGCTTGTTTTAAGGATTTTTCTAAAAGGGTGTTTACATCTGTGGTTCAAAAGCAGTCTCACATAGCTTATTTGATTAGGTTTTTAAAAACCATCTTTTAAGTGTTGTTTTATAATTGTTTTTAAGTGTAAAATGCAGTAGGATAGAGTTTCATAAGTTTTCATTTGACCAATTTGTTTCAAGTTATAGTCTGTCAAGTCATTTTTTTGTTTTAAAAGTTCCTTTTTCATTCTCAAATTTAGGTTTCTTAAAATTGTTTTTAGCTTCTGAATTTTTGAGCATAAGCTCATTAGTTGGTGATTTTTATCTGTTTTAGCTTAGATTAGCTTTTAGACTTATTTTAGATAGTTAAAATTAGGCCTGCAATTTAGCCCTTTGTCTTTACAAAATTTGAAAAACCAAGCATATTGAGTGAACAACTTTTTCTTAACCCTTTTTCAAGGCTTATTTTAATTTGAAACTATTTTTTCTTTGCTGCTAGTGTGTTGGATAAATTTTTCAGTGTTATAAGCTCTATACCCATAAAGATCCTTTAAGGTGCTTAAAATTAAGCCCAAAAGTGCCCCCTTAGGCAGTGATTGACAATTTTGAGCTTATAGCTTATTAGCTTTTTAAGGTTTTCCTGCTCATTTTCCTTTGCTTATTTTGTTTAAAAGTGCTTATTAGGTGTAGTATAGCATATGCCTTAGCTTATTTTTCCTTTTTGCTAGCTTAATTGTGCTTAAAAAGCATACATGTTTAGTCATTTTTAGTCTTAGTATAAAAAAGCAATTCTGTCCTCTTTTTTGCTTATTTCAGTGCTTATTTGTGGTTTATAAAAAAGTTGTTTTTATTAAAAGTGCTTATTTTTAAGTTCTTAAAGCTTGTCTATAAAAAAAATTGCAAAATAAAAAAAGGGAAGGTGGAAGTCCAAGGTAAAGTAAGGGCTCGAACTTGACCTCAACACCCTATACCATCGTACACACACACTACACTACACATTCGCCCTTGGGTCTTTTTCAGTTTACTTTTGCAAAATCTATTCTTTATAGTCTTTTTAGCCCATTTAAGCTTCAGCCCTTAATTAGCTTATTTCTGCTTATTTCAATAAGCTGGGAAACTCCTTTTATTTTTCATAGATTCACCATTGTCTTAAGCACTTTTCAGAATTTTTTCAGATTTTTCCCATTTAATTTAGTATTTTTAATCAATTTTTCTTTTTAAAACAGTTTTTAATTCATATAAAATTATAAAAAAATCAAAAAAAATAATTTTTTCTAAAATTTCTTTTATCATTTAGCACCTAGGAAAATTAAATTTGCATCAGTAGGGTTAAAATTTCACAATTTGGTTTTTTAAAGAACGGGTTTAGGATCCCGTTCTCGTTTTTAGGTTTAAATCACTTACGTGCTTTCGTTTTTAGGTTTCCCTTATTTGTTTTTGCATTTTAATTGTAGAAGTAAAATCCCAATCCAAAAATCTTAAACCATTCAAAACAGCGGATCACGAAACGTTAAACACCGATTCTCAATTCACGCCTCGTTGGGAAACGACTCGGGAGGTTTTTTTAGGGTTTTGCTTATGGTACTTAAATATGTGAAGTGTCTTTAAAGCCTTACGGTATACTTATCTCTCCCACTTAATTATTGATCTTTTACTTGTACGTATTTATATTATATATTTTTTATATTTATATTATACTAAAATGGGAGTCAGTTTGTGGTTATGCCTCTCCTCGACCTACCGTAACTAGGAATTAGGCGAATTAGCTCATCACTATGTTGACAGTTGTATTAGCGAACTTGTTAGTTGAAATATCCAAAGGAATTGCCGAAAAATTTGATAGTAGGTATTGGTAAATTATTTCCCGTAGACGTTATTAAATTCTTGTATTACCTGTCGATATCAAAGTGCCCTTGATCCTCGGAAGACCATTTTTGTCTACCGCCCTGCTAAGATTATTGTTTTAAAAGAAAGATTACTTTGAGAGTTGGGGAAGAGAAAATAATTTTCAAAAGTGTTAAACCTGCTAGTAGTTTAATTAAGAGGGTCTACATGCTATAACTTAAGAGATAGAATGGAAAATAGTTTTAGTAGATAGACTAATGGGGACGAGACTTTTTGTTGTTGATAGATCAATTAGACCTTTCTTTGAGGATTACATGGAATCCAAATCGATATTAATGTACCATTAGAGCTTAGAAGAGATCAAGTTGATGATTTAATGCCCACCATTGAGGAGGTGTGGTAATGAGGGATTGTAGGATAGGGTATGGATGCTTGTTTGGTTTTCACAAAGTGTTTGGTTTGCATTGTGATGGAGATCTTCGTTATGTTGGAGCTCATTTGATTGTGCAGTTCAACGGGATGTCTCGGCTTATTGAGGTTGTGGGCACTGTGGGTAGGAGGTCTTTCTAGTGAGGTAGAGTGGGAGATAGGGGGAGGGGGAGGGGGGCGGGGGGGTTTTTCCGCAGTCTCGTGTTTTTTCTTTCCTTTTCCTTTTTTTTACCTTATTCTCACTGTTCAGCTTCTCGCTTATTTGCTCCGTCAATCGCTTTCTGTAGGTTTTGAATTTTTACACGTTAATTTTTTCGCTATCGTAAATGTAATGTCCAAAAAGTTTCATAATTCTATAATGAAAGGACAATATGGAATACAAGGGAAATAATGTAGTTGGAGCCTTAATGAACATACCTATCTTTGTTGGAACTTTCTCTAACATAACAGATTTTGTAGTTTTAGAAGATATGGATGCTTATCGTGATGAAGGAATGGACGATGTTATTTTTGGCGAACCGTTTTTAAGAGAAGTTGGGATTAATGCAAAACGGTGTGAAGGAATGATTACCATTCATAATGTTAATGAAGAAGTTACTTACCAAATGGCGCGGTCACATCTGAGGTTTAAAACCACACGAATGAACAATGCAACAAGATCCTGCCATTACTGAAGGTAAGTGAAGAGGATAAAATGAATGGAATCTCGCACTCATACCAAAAGAATAAGGGATTCTACAAAAGATTCTTGAACTTAGGGCCTGAATATGTCTGAGATGCAAAGATGGAAGAATGGCTCACATGCGGGCACATTAGCGTGCATGATGGAATGAGAAGGAAGTTGGAAGAAAAGTCTAACTTAAAGACTTCACTATAAACAAAAGTGTTTCCCGGAAGACAACCCGGATTGTTATTTATTTTTATCGAGTCTGTCTTCCCAGACATTAATACGGTGTATCCGCTCCATAACATATGGCGTATTGAATGTCTGGACGTTATCAGTCCTTTATTTTTATGCACTTTAAAAACATTATTGTCAGTTCTGTCAATACGGCGTATTCATGCACATGATACGGCGTATTCAACAGACTGACTCGTATTTAGTATTTAGTTTAGTTTAAATTAACCATAGATACCAAGATAGGAATGCATTGTTTTTCTTATAATTTGCACAGGACCTCGCTGAAAGAAAAGAAATTGACAATGTTGGTGGAGAATCTACGATCTGGAAATCTGGAAGTGTTGGAGTCTTGAAATCTCAAGACGGCTGTTCAACACGATCTTGCTCATAAACTCAACATGGAGAATCTACCGAGCAAAATATCAGGGGAGTTTCTCATTCTAATTCTTTTTAATTCCCGTTTTTAATGTTTTATCTATACAACGAGGACGTTGTATAATTCAAGTAGGGGGATGGGAATTAGAATGATACTTGTCCTATTTTTCACACTAAAATGCTTAAATTATGCTCAAATTAAAAAAAATCAAGCATACTTTTGTGAAATTACTTGATACATAACCTGCACACAATAACCCTTGTTAGATATTGTGAGGATTTAACCTTATTCGTTTCCAAATGTTTACCCAAATTCCACAAAATATGAGTGTGCCGGTGATGTTGTAGACTTTAGAACTTGGCTTGGTATATCTATTCGAGACCACAATAATGAGTACTATGGATTTAGATGGAGTAACTTGTTTAAATTGGTAAATTTTTAGGATTACACCCAAAAGCCTATACATGTTGTTTTATTAACTAACTACACTGGTTAGTTAACCCCCGTATAAACCCTTTGTTTACTCTCATCTTAAGAGTAAGATACCCCTAGAACAACCAGTAGAGCCAATCCTTTAGGAATTACACCAACTATCTGTTTCGTTACACCTTTACACCTTAGCCTACCCTGTTAGATTATGTCCATTTATCAGTTGCTAGTTGCTTAAAGTGTAAAGTATTGATGTGTCGTTGTGTGGTGTATATTTTATTGATTCAAGTTTTAAATTTATATTTTGCCGACTAAACCAAAAACAATACTTTAACGGGCAGTGTACCCGATCGGTAGTAGTTTCGTGGTAAGTAGGGTGTCGAACACTTAAAGCGAGGTTAAATCTATCAATTTAATTAATATCTTGGTTATCTATTCTATGTTTATTCTATTCTATTCTAAACATATGTCAGTCTAAATCCTAATTCTAACGGGAAAAGGGGGTTTTTAGCATGAGAGACTGGCACGGTTTGGTTGGTGACTACAATCAATTCATGGCACTTTTACCCACGCAAACTAATTAACAAAATATAAAAGAGCGGTCGAACCTTATATAAGAAAACTGTATTAACCATTATTAATCTGATTAGAAAGTTGGTTTGTTTATTAAGTGCAATGATTTCTTCTATCGAGGTGGCATATCATTCTTAAGACTTAGGCGTTACATCATCCTAAGACCTAAACATTAATTCTGTCACAATTAATATAACACCCTGTGTTTTCAAGTCATTGACAACGTCAACAAATCCACAATGTACCTTTTGTATTGTACGTGTTCGCTTGAAATTGTAAACGTTAGGTTAAATCGCGTAAGCTAAAAATTAGCGTTCAATGTAAATGGGCATCAAACAATTAAATGTTTACATCAAGCAATGGTTTATATAATTATTTTGAGAATAATTATTTACTTTGTTCATTTTTTTTTATCGGATACGTAATGTGTTACGTTTCGCGATAAAAATAAAATGAACAAAGTTAATAATTATTCTCAAAATAATTATATAAACCTTGCTTGATGTAAACATTTAATTGTTTGATGCCCGTTTACATTGAACGCTAATTTTTGGCGTACGCGATTTAATCCTAACTTTTACAATTTCAAGCGAACACGTACATTTCACAGTACTTTGTGGATTATTTGTTGACGTCGTCAATGACTTGAAAACACATGGTGTTATATTAATTGTGACAGAATTAATGTTTAGGTCTTAGGATGATGTAATGCCTAAGTCTTAAGAATGATATGCTCACTCTGAAGAAAAACTCATATGCCATTATAACAAACCAACTTTCTAATCAGATTAATAATGGTTAATACAGTTTTCTTATATAAGGTTCGACCGCTCTTTTATATTTTGTTAATTAGTTTGCGTGGGTAAAAGTGTCATGAATTGATTGTAGTCACCAACCAAGCCGTGCCAGTCTCTCATGCTGAAAACCCCCCTTTTCCCGTTAAAAATAGGATTTAGACTGAAATATGTTTAGAATAGAATAGAATAAACATATAATAGATAACCAAGATATTAATTAAATTGATAGATTTAACCTCGCTTTAAGTGTTCGACACCCTACTTACCACGAAACTACTACTGATCGGGTACACTGCCCTTTAAAGTATTGTTTTTGGTTTAGTCGGCAAAATATAAATTTAAAACTTGAATCAATAAAATATACACCACAGAATGACACATCAATACTTTACACTTTAAGAAACTAGCAACTGATAAATGGACATAATCTAACAGGATAGGCTAAGGTGTAAAGGTGTAACAAAACAGATAGTTGGTGTAATTCTTAAAGGATTGGCTCTTCTGGTTGTTCTAGGGGTATCTTACTCTTAAGATAAGAGTAAACTAAGGGTTTATACAGGGGTTAACTAACCAGTGTAGTTAGTTAATAAAACAACATGTATTGGCTTTTAGGTGTAATCCTAAAAATTTACCAATTTAAACAAGTTACTCCATCTAAATCCATAGTGCTCATTATTGTGGTGTCGAATAGATATACCATGCCAAGTTCTAAAGTCTACAACATCACCGGCACACTCATATTTTTGTGGAATTTGGGTAAACATTTGGAAACGAATAAGGTTAAATCCTCACAATATCTAACAAGGGTTATTGTGTGCAGGTTATGTATGAAGTAATTTCATAAAAGTATGCTTGAAAATTTTTTTAATTTGAGCATAATTTAAGCATTTTAGTGTGAAATATAGGACAAGTGTCATTCTAATTCCCATCCCCTTACTTGAATTATACAACGTCCTTGTTGTATAGATAAAACATTAAAAACGGGAATTAAAAAGAATCAGAATGAGAAACTCCCCTGATATTTTGCTCGGTAGATTCTCCATGTTGAGTTTATGAGCAAGATCGTGTTGAACAGTCGTCTTGAGATTTCAAGACTTCAACACTTCCAGATTTCCAGATCGTAGATTCTCCACCAACATTGTCAATTTCTTTTCTTTCTACGAGGTCCTGTGCAAATTATAGGAAAAACATGCATTCCTATCTCGGGTATCTATGGTTAATTTAAACTAAACTAAATACTAAATACGAGTCAGTCTGTTGAATACGCCGTATCATGTGCATAAATACGCCGTATTGACAGAACTGGCAATAATGTTTTAAAGTGCATAAAAATAAAGGACTGATAACGTCCAGACATTCAATACGCCATATGGTATGGAGCGGATACGCCGTATTGATGTCTGGGAAGACAGACTCGATAAAAATAAATAACAATCCGGGTTGTCTCCCGGGAAGCACTTTTGTTTACAGCGAAGTCTTTAAGTTAGACTTTTCTTCCAACTTCCTTCTCATTCCATCATGCACGCTAATGTGCCCGCATGTGAGCTATTCTTCCATCTTTGTATCTCAGACATATTCGGACCCTTAGTTCAAGAATCTTTTGTAGAATCCCTTATTCTTTTGGTATGAGTGCGAGATTCCATTCATTTTATCCTCTTTACTTACCTTCAGTAATGGCAGGATCTTGTTGCATTGTTCATTAGTGTGGTTTTTAAACCTCAAATGTGACCGCACCATTTGGTAAGTAACTTCTTCATTAACATTATGAATGGTAATCATTCCTTTACACCGTTTTGCATTAATCCCAACTTCTCTTAAAAACGGTTCGCCAAAAAATAACATCGCCCATTCCTTTATCACGATAAGCATCCATATCTTCTAAAACTACAAAATCTGTTATGATAGAGAAAGTTCCAACAAAGATAGGTATGTTCATTAAGGCTCCAACTACATTATTTCCCTTGTATTCCATATTGTCCTTTCATTATAGAATTATGAAACTTTTTGGACATTACATTTACGTACAAGATAGCGAAAAAAATTAACGTGTAAAAATTCAAAACCTATCATGCAAGAGAACTTCAAGTTGTAGGCACAATCAATACGGATCTTCTTATCGTAGTCGCAATCACTAGGATATCCAAAAACTTTGCTAACCATACTAGCATCATTCCTAGCTCTAAATTCCTCAATTACCTCACCTTCCTCAATGGTGGGCATTAAATCATCAACTTGATCTCTTCTAAGCTCTAATGGTACATTAAGATCGTTTAGTTCTATGTAATCCTCAAAGAAAGGGTCTAATGATCTATTCAACACAAAAGTCTCTCCCATTAGTCTAGCTTCTAAATCTAGTTCCATTCTTTCTCTTAAGCTTAGCATGTAGACCCTCTTAATTAAACTACTAGCAGGTTTAACACTTTTGAAAATTATTTTCTCTTCCCCAACTCTCAAAGTAATCTTTCTTTTGAAAACATCAATCTTAGCACGGGCGGTAGACAAAAATGGTCTTCCGAGGATCAAGGGCACTTTGATATCCTCGGGCATATCAAGAATTATAAAGTCTACGGGGAAAATAAATTTACCAATACCTACTAGCACGTTTTCAGCAATTCCTTTTGGATATTTCACTGTCATGTCTGCTAATTCAACTGTCAACTTAGTGTGAGCTAATTCGCCTAATCCTAAGTTAAGGTAGGTCGAGAGAGGCATAACACTAACTAACTCGTCCTTTTTAGTATATATAAATATAATAAATATATAATATAAATACGTAATAAGGATAAGATCAATAATAAGAGAGATAAGTATTCCGTAAGGCTTTTAAAGAGACTTCACTTTTATCCAAAGCAAAACCCTAAAAAAACCTCCCGAGTCGTTTCCCAACGAGGCGTGAATTGAGAATCGGTTTTACGTTCGTGATCGCGTGTTTTGAATGGTTTAAGATTTTTGGATTGGGATTTTAATTCTACAATTAAAATGCAAAAACGAATAAGGGAAACCTAAAAACGAAAGCACGTAAGTGATTTAAACCTAAAAACGAGAACGGGATCCTAAACCCGTTCTTTAAAAAACCAAATTGTGAAATTTTAACCCTACTGATGCAAATTTAATTTTCCTAGGTGTTAAATGATAAAAGAAAATTTAAAAAAAAAGAATTATATTTTTTTGATTTTTTTATAATTTTATATGAATTAAAAACTGTTTTAAAAAGAAAAATTGATTAAAAATAGTAAATTAAATGGGAAAATTTTGAAAAAATTCTAAAAAGTGCTTAAGACAATGGTGAATCTATGAAAAATAAAAGGAGTTTCCCAGCTTATTGAAATAAGCAGAAATAAGCTAATTAAGGGCTGAAGCTTAAATGGGCTAAAAAGACTATAAAGAAAAGATTTTGCAAAAGTAACTGAAAAAGACCCAAGGGCGAATGTGTAGTGCAGTGTGTGTGTAAGGGGTTGAGGGTGTTGAGGTCCAAGGTTCGAGCCTTACTCACCTTGGACTTCCACCTTCCCTTTTTTTATTTTGCAAAATTCTTTTATAGACAAGCTTTAAGAACTTAAAAATAAGCACTTTTAATAAAAACAACTTTTTTATAAACCACAAATAAGCACTGAAATAAGCAAAAAAAGAGGACAGAATTGCTTTTTTATACTAAGACTAAAAATGACTAAACAGGTATGCTTTTTAAGCACAATTAAGCTAGCAAAAAGGAAAAATAAGCTAAGGCATATGCTATACTACACCTAATAAGCACTTTTAAACAAAATAAGCAAAGGAAAATGAGCAGGAAAACCTTAAAAAGCTAATAAGCTTATAGCTTCAAAAATTGTCAATCACATGCCAAGGGGCACTTTTGGGCTTAATTTTAAGCACCTTAAAGGATCCTTATGGCTATAAGGCTTATAACACTGAAAAATTTATCCAACATACTACAATAACCAGCAAAGAAAAAACAGTTTGAAATTAAAATAAGCCCTGAAAAAGGGTTAAGAAAAAGTTGTTCACTCAATATGCTTGGTTTTTGAAATTTTATAAAGACAAAGGGCTAAATTGCAGGCCTAATTTTAACTATCTAAAATAAGTCTAAAAGCTAATCTAAGCTAAAACAGATAAAAATCACCAACTAATAAGCTTATGCTCAAAAATTCAGAAGCTAAAAACAATTTTAAGAAACCTAAATTTGAAAATGAAAAGAGAACTTTTAAAACTGAAAAATGACTTGACAGACTGTAACTTGAAACAAATTGGTCAAATGAAAACTTATGAAACTCTATCCTACTGCATTTTACACTTAAAAACAATTATAAAACAACACTTAAAAGATGGTTTTTAAAAACCTAATCAAATAAGCTATGTGAGACTGCTTTTGAACCACAGATGTAAACACCCTTTTAGAAAAATCATTAAAACATGCTTTAAGACTTAAAACTTTTAAAGACAGCTTAAAAACAACTTAAGAAGGCTTGCACAAGTTGCCTTGGTGACCCAAATGGTGTAAAAACTTGTTTTGACCTACTTTAGACCTTATGCCAAACATCCCTTTAAGTTTATCAAACTAATTTTAAACTGAGTTTTTAAGGATTCAAGCAAACTATTTTAAGTACAGATCATTATCAACCAATATAAAGCAAAAATAAGCAGTAAGATCAAAGCAATAAGCACTTAAATAAGCAAACAAAGATATGAGAAGTTTTTAAAGCTAATAAGACAGTTTTAGAGAAAAACACAAACAAATGACATAGCAGCAATCAAAAAGCATAAGTAAGCAATAAACAACAATAATAAGCAAGAATAAGTAGGTAATAAGAAGAAATAGCAATGAAAAGTTAATATGACAAATATTGAAAACAGTGAAACTCACAAAGGTCCAAAGCTTTTGGCAAGTACTTAACAACCAAAACCAGTCCTAATGCTTCCCATGAAGCTCTAAACCCATGGCCATCCAAGATTTACCATGCTCCATGAATCTTTGACAGATTTTTGTGATTTTTTGGTTTTTTAAGACAGAATTGAAAACAAGCTTTTATATAAGCTTTTGATGAAAAAGGAAGCTTATGTAAAGAGCTGCTAGGACTGTATTAAAAGGCAATATAAGTAAAATGACAATAATTTAAAAGAAAGCTTAAAATTTCATTTAACTTAAGAAAAACTTACAATGACCTGATTTAAATGATAGGTTTTAAAGGACAAGTTAATATAGGACATTATTTTTAAAATGGATTAAATTTTGTTAATACAATAAGGGATTAACAAAAATTTGACACTATACAAATAAGCTACACTAACCCATACTTTATAATAAGAGTCTTCAAGTTTTATGTGCTTGTTCACTGAGGGGGTTTGAGATGTGTTTGTTGTGGTGTAGGACTTCAAAGATTACTACAAGCATCCAAATTGTGTGCCTCTAAGTCTTGTGATCTCAACCCTGATTATTTGTTCATTTCCCTTGTCGAATTAGGTTTAAGGGGATTGCCAATGTGGCATTGACCCTTGTGAAGTGGGGTATGGTTCGAGAGGTGATAGTTTTTGACTAGAGTTGAATGAGGCGGTAAAGGTTGCAGGGTGGTTTGAGAGAGACAGGTGAATAGTATTAGCGGGAAAAATAGTTGTTTATGTTTTGATGGTAACAGGGTAAAGGTTTGGAGAAATGGCAAGCTTGGCCCCTCATTTTGTATTGTTCTATTTCAAGTGTAGTCCTTGTGGTGTAAAAGAGTTTAAGGAATTGGCAAGAACAGTCCTTGAGGTTGTAGTTTGTTATTGCACTCATAGTCCTTTAAGGACTAACGAAGTAATGAAACTAACAGCAGTTTTGTGGGGCTGTTAAGTCAATAACAGTTAAGGAAATGGGCCTTTGGTTATTGTTTTGGGGCAAGTATATATAAAAGGGTATTAGGCCCTTTTATATGAAATGGTCTTTAAACAATACATTAATGGGCTGACCCGGCCTATTAAATGGGTACGGGTGGGCCCATTTAAGTATTTCTTTGTTTACGGCTTCGGCTTCGGCTTTGACTTTGACTTCTCGGGTTTGACTTTGACTTTTGACTTTGATTTTTGACTTTTGCTTCACGCTCTTTCCGTTCTCGTGCTTGGTTTTGTCGGTTTTGGCTTGATTTTTCGTCCTTTTGTCGGATATCCGTTTGCTGCGCAATATAAGTGAAAACATACAAATAAAATGTATTTTTGGTACGTTTTTTGTCATTTAAGTTCGTTTTTAATGGAAAATGGTATGTGTAATTAAGCACATACCAAAATCCCCCATACTAAACTATTGTCGTGTCCTCACGCAATACTACAAGTAAACACTTAGAAAACCAAGAATCTCAATTCCGTTTTTAAATTGTGATTTTATGTATATTTATTAAGTGTAGTAAATGTGATTTAATAAATATAGGGAAAATCTCTTTTTCTTAAATCACATTTACTACACTTAATATAATTACACATCCATTAAACTAATGAAATCCTCGACCTTTTAGAAGGCTGCAACATCGGTTGTGAGCCGGCAAGATGCAGCAAACTTTTATCAGTCTCGGATAAATACTATGTGCCTTATTTTAGAAGACTGCAACATCGGTTGTGAGCCGGCAAGATGCAGTAAACTTTTATTAGCCCACAGTTTATAATTATTACTCATTTTTTTTTTCATTTTTTCTATTTTTTTATTACACTTTATATTACCATGATATAGAGAAAATTTCTTTTTAGAAAATTTAAGTATAAATTTGAACTAAAATTATTGATATCATCCATACTTCAAAAATTGTTGATTTAAGTTTAATTTTCGAAAAGAGCACGTATTATTAGTCTGGTTAGAAGCTTATGGGAGAAAAAGCCACAAACTACACTTATGAGCTCTTAAGATTTCCAACTAATCCTTGTTTAGCATCTAACTCATAATTAACTCTATCATTTTTTGTTCTTCGCAAAGATCTGCGAATGCTTAGTCTAAAAGTTAAGGAACAAGCTAGAGCTCAACACGCTCGATCGAGTCAAAATTTATTCTTATTCTACCCAGCAGGAAAGTCAAAATTGTGACAAAACACTTATTTTATTTTTGAAAATTTTAAATTTTTTTCATTTTTTTGGAATTTTAGTGGTAAAAACAGGATTACGTGAAAACAACGGCTGCAGGCACAATCAAATCGATAGATCCCCCCCATACTAGAATTAAACATTGTCCTCAATGTTTTAAGAAGGGTCTCTACGTAAGTCTAAACAAACCGATGTTTATTTAGTGTGCTTAAAGATAAACTGTTAGTTGATTAAGATTTGGTGATATTAGATTTTCCCCAAAAAATGAAGTGAGGATGTGAACCCGAATGTGGTGTTTTGGATGGGGCCGGGTGGGGGAGAGTTGTGGTGGTGGGGCCGTGTATGTGTTTTGGGGAATGTGAATGGGGGAAAGTGGCGGGTGGATTGTGGGGTCTGTGTATGTGTGTGTGGTGTCGATGATGGATGGGAGTGGTTTTTTGGGTGAAACTCGAGTGATCGAAAGGACAAAATCTCGTATTTGGGTGATGAAAGCTGGAAACTCTGTTGTGGGAGGGGGGATTTGAAACAAGCCGTGGTTTATCGGGTGATGAAAGTTGTTGGATTGGGGGGGGGTGGGTGGGTGATTGAATTGATGGTGGTGGTGGATTGGTTTGGAGGTGTGGTTTGTTGGTTGGGGTTGGGATCTGAATGTGAGTAGGGGGTTAAGTGTGTGGGATGGATTGATTTGGTGGTCGGAATGGGACTGTTGGTGATTGTGTGGGTTGGGGGCGATATCGGGGGGAAACTCGAGTGATCGAAGGACAAAATCTGCGAGCCTAATTGATCTGGGATCGGGGTGCTTGATGGGCGGGTGATGGTGGATAGGGGATGGGTGTTGATGTAGGGTTGGTTTGGGATGGGTGGGAATGGCTCTGGGACGGTGTGATGGGGAAGATGATGTTGGGGGGGTGTGGGAATAGTTGGTGGGTTTGTGGAATAAATTGGGGGGGGGGTTGTTGTCAGGATGGATGAACTTGGGGGATGGTGGGGGTGTGTTGGGGGGTGTTGGTGAATTGGGACGCGGGGGGAAGGGGGGAAAGAGTGTGGTGATGAGGTGGATAGCGAAATGTGGGGTGTTCGGTGTGGTGGTGTTGTGGGCGGTTGTAGTGGAGTGGGTGATGGTTTGAGGTGTTGTTGGAGGGGGGACAGATTGAAATTGTGGCGTGGAGAGTGTGAGAACTCAGGATGGGTTGTGGGATAACTTGTTGTGTTGGGCTGGATTCTTGGTGGCGCTTGTGGATTGGGTTGGTGAATCCTGGATAATTTGGGGGTTTGGGTGGGATTGATGGGATGGGAGTGTGATCTGAGTTCCGGGGGATTGTGTGTGTGCGTGAATGAGTGTTGGAAGGCGAATCGAGTGATCGAAGGACAAAATCTGCGAGCACGAGAGAAAGGTGTCGGGGGGGAGTTTCTGGATGGTCATTGGTTGTATGTGGCAGTTTGGGATGGGTTGCTTGATGGAGGGATGGGACGTTTTTGTTGTGGATTTGAGGGTGTTGTTGTGGGGGGTTTTGTTTCGAAGTTGGTGGGAGCTTATGGGAGAAAAAGCCAAAAATTACATACATGAGCTCTTAAGATTTCCAAATAATCCTTGTTTAGCATCTAACTCATAATTAACTCTATCATTTTTCGTTCTTCGCAAAGATCCGCGAACGCTTAGTCTAAAAGTTAAGGAACAAGCTAGAGCTCAACACGCTCGATCGAGTCAAAATTTATTCTTATTCTACCTAGCAGGAAAGTCAAAATTATGACAAAACACTTATTTTATTTTTGAAATTTTTTGAAATTTTTTCATTTTTTTAAAATTTTGGTGGTAAAAACGGGATTACGTGAAAACAACGACTGCAGGCATAATCAAATCGATAGATCCCCCCATACTAGAATTAAACATTGTCCTCAATGTTTTAAGAAGGGTCTCTACGTAAATCCTAAGCCGTTTATTAAGTATGCTTAAAGATAAACGTTAGTCGATAAGATTTGGATATCGGATTCCCAAAATGAAGCTGAGGATGTGAAGCTCTTGTGAACGAAGGACAAAACCAAAAGCACGAGAGGCTTCAAAATACGGGCAATCCTGGACATATATCACAAAACACGAAAAAGGAAAGAGGCGAGCCTCCCACACAACAATAAAACACTTATTCATTACTACATAACTACCATACTACTACTACGATTATGCTAGGATAAGCATGGGTTGCCTCCCACGAAGCGCTTATTTTAGGTCACTTAGCTTGACCCGATCCCCCCATACTTGAACTGGTCAAGGGGGATAGAAATGGAGACACGGAACATCCAAGACACGGATGTCCTCTCCATAAGAGCAAGGAAAAATCTCCATCGGGCTTTCAAAAATTTTAATGACTTTGAAAGCTTTAGAGTCCCGAAGAGATAATTCCGGAAGAAGAGAAGTATGAACTCTTTTAGAAGTTAGAATCCCGGGGTTGAAAACTTTTTCCTCATTTTCGGATGAAAACGAGAGTAGAGCTCCGAGCCCGGGAACTTCTTTGTGTAAAGGAAGTTCATAAAGAGGAGGATTAAAATCCTTAAGAATTAAAGAAGCATTAGTGGTCTTCTTTACATTCTTTTCCATTGTTGCACAGTTGGTGACTTCAAAATGGTTCTCATGAATGAGTATACCCGGGTTAAATACCTTGTCCTCGTTGTTGGTCGAAGACAAAGTATCAACCTCGGAAAAATCCTCATAGAAAACCGAGCCACACTCGGGGGAAGGAAGGAAATCACTTGATCCAGGAAGATCAAGTTCATCAATAAAGAGTTTAGACTCTTTGATTTTCTCTTCCTTGGAGTAAAAAGGATCATCATTAACGGTCTCAAGATCAAAAAGTTCATCATCATAATCATCCCATAATGGTGGGGATGAGTAATCCAGATCATGTTCATCGGTGAACATCTTAGAAATGGTATCAACAAGATTGTCATCAGGAGAAGTTTTATCAACCGAATCTTCAAGAATAAAATCCATTTCCTTGATCGGATTATGGGTAAGCAAATACTCTAATTCTTGAAGATCGGATTCGGCAACAAAGGGAAGATCATCACTTTCTGGTGGAAATGTGATAAGAGCAAGTTCATCGGCGAACTCCTCAAG